>QLPA01002190.1:0-28263 GCA_003313945.1 Lactifluus pinguis | reverse complement strand
AAAAAAAATTATATATATATGTAAACAAAACACGTAAACCAGCCGCTCTCTGGTCTCACCGTCGCGTCAGTGTGCTTCTGTAGTATGGGGTCTCTACGAAGCGTGTTGAGCCAGCTGGCCAGCAAAAGGCGGAGTTCACGATTGGGCACAAAGTCGACGGCGAAAAAGGTGAGCAACCAATACCGAATCGCGACGAACGTCCGAACGCGGACGACGCGGCGCACCATCTCATCCCCTCCGCTCGCGCCACGCCCGAGCGCCCAGTGAAAGCGACAGATGAACAGATGACAGAGGTCGAGCGCGGTGATGTAAGAGCGATAGGTGAGGAAAAAAACGAGCAGTTCGTCATAGTCCAGAGCGCTCGTGAGCTGAGCCAACCACCGCTCGATCGTCGCAGCCACGAGCACACGTTCGCGCTCAAGACCGTCGCTGGTCACCCGGAGTTGTACAAACTCGCCGCTACTCCGTCGCGACGTTTGCGAATCGTCAACCTGAGACTCGAGCGAGACTGTTCCCCAAATGACGAATCGTGAGTCATTACGTGGCGCAGCGCTGTCCTCCGTTGTGAGAGTCATCTTGATGACAGTTCCGACTGGATCTTCGAGTAGTCGCTCAAGCACAGGCAGACCCCTATAAGTCTGCAAGACATCAAAGACTTCCGTCGAGTAGCGAGTGTGCATCGAAGTCTCGTCGGTTGGGACATAGGTAGGATCGGAGTAATTGGGATGCGGGAAAGAGAGCAGGGGCGGGGGGGATCGAGCTGGAGACGGCGGAGGAGGGAATTCTACATCTTGGTCTTCGGTGACCAAAGGCAACAGGCCATTGTCTTGGTCATCTGATGACTCAAGGCCCGGAGGAGGAAAAGATGCCTCTTCCGCGACAAGTAACTCGCCGGAGCCTATCGGAGTCAAGTCCCCAGGAGGCGCTATCCTTAGCGGTGGATCTGCTCTGGCCGTCATCGTAGATTCGAAGGACTGCATCTCGCGTAACAGCGGCAGATGCAAGTAGTCTTCAGAAGGCTTGGCGGGCGCAGGAGACTCAAAGGAGACTCCCGAACCGAACGGGTAAAACGGGGCAAATTCGGAATCGTGGGAGTGAGACTGAGAACGCGAGCTGATCGGCGATGACGGTCCACTCTCAGTATCCCATCGCATAACATCCGCAAAGCCATCACGTATCAAGGGCTGAGGATGTAGCGCTGGCACGGGTTCACTAGGAGTCAAGTATATCGGCAGGCGAGGAAGGTCAGCCGCGGTGACACTTTGAGAATGGCCACGTCCAGGAGGTGCGGGCGGCGAAAAGGGGTCGACAGAGAGCTGTGGATTGGAGCGTGTCCTGCGAAGCTTGCGGGACGAGTGGGAACGGGTGGTTCCCGTTCCGTCGGGGCCGCGTAGGGTGGCGTTGGGAAACATCGTGCCTGGGAGAAAGGCATGCATACTCATCCGGTTCTTGCGAGACGTGTTACGCTCCGAACGCAGCGACCGACCGGGTGACTTGCGACGGACTTCGGACTGCCTCGAATCGGGTGACGAAGGAGACTGCTGGAGTTGCATCGTCGTACGCTCTGCATCTGCGGCTGGGGCAGACTGATCACGGTGCCTGAACCGGAATCAGATCGCTCGTGAGAAAGATGGGGGGATGGAAGTGGGGGCTTACGCACCCGACGCGATACATTGGTTTGCCGTGTTGATTGACAAATGCAGTAATGGCGTAGGGCGACCGATGGTCCTTATCTACTTTGATAAGACGATCATACCGCTTTTTCAGCTCATGAGCGGCTTGACCGGACGATGTCTCAACGAACGAGCCATCGGCTGAGTCGTAGAAGCAACGATAACGAAGAGGTCAGTAAAAAAAGAAGTACAGAAGGCGAGAGATGAGAAGTGATGGGTGGGCCTTGTTATGTTTCCAAGGCACCCACGTGGCTAGGCCCGATGGATATAATTTTGACATCAAAATGGGGGCCCCAAAAAAGGGAAACGCGGGTCGCGATAAGGGAAGTGGTGATTGAGCGCGATAAGTTCCGACAGGAACGCAAGAAACGCGAGCACGGAAGAAACACTCTGACGTGCTTCGATTGTGTGACGCGAAGGTGGGTGAAGCACGTCGCGCGATAATATGGCGATGTATGCCTCAAGAAGAGACAAAGAGTGGTGATAGAGAGAAGTTGGAGCACAAAAACTCACGAGCGATAGAAATATCGGCAGACGCTACCTCTGGGGGAAGATTATCAAAATCGACGCCACTTTTGTCCTCTCTCAGATCGACAAAGGTGAAGGAAGTCTGAGAGAGGTTCGCGGATGGGATGGGAACGGGTAAACGGAGGTGGACTGGGTTACTGGAACTGGATTCGATCGGGGGGGTGGAAGTAGAGTCGAAAGAGGGGCAAGAAGGAGAAGCAGGTAAATGAGTAAGAACGGGAGTGGAAACGTGAGATGTGTCGTTGTCTTGGTCTGAGAGGAGAAGATCTGGTGTGTTGGACATGACGTTTGCGTGAATGATAGCCGAGAGAGCACAAGGTGAGATGTCTAGTAAGGCATAGGAACGAGTGGGGATCGTTACGCTGTTGATGTTAAGAATGTCATGCCTTGAGAGGTCTAAAAAAAATCAGAATAAAAATTAGGCAAAAGATTAAGAAAAGAAAGAAAGAGATTTACAAGAGAGAATTGAGTGAGATGGTCGAGGGATGGCCAACAATTAGAAACGGGGGTGTGTGTGTGTGACATGCGTGATCAGACGCGACTGGCTCTGTCACACACCGCGTTCTCAACTATGTCGATTGTCACCATCAGAGTATGAGCTCTCTCTTTCTTATTATCACATCTCATCTCTTGTCTTTCAGAATGTAGAGTTTCTCAACAACCCTGCACGCTTTCTCGATCCATATCACTTTCGGGTTACTTTCGAATGTATAGCCGCACTTCAGGAAGGTACGTTGTATCTTACTAGTATGGATTCAAAGGCCCAACTCGAACGATATGGTCAGACCTAGAATGGCGTCTCATTTACGTCACTTCTCCGGGTGATGCGGAACTCGATCAAGAACTCGACGACTGCTTGGTCGGTCCTGTGCCCATTGGCGTCAATGCATTCGAATTCGAAGGCTCGCCGCCATCCACAAAAATCATCCCACCAGAGGATGTCCTCGGAGTTGCAGCCTTGATCCTGACAGGGTCGTATCGGGACCAAGAATTTGTTCGCGTAGGATATTACCAAAATACGGAATACGATAACGAGGAGATGAAGTTAACGCCACCGGAGAAGATTCAGTTTGACAGACTTGTGAGGGATATTAGCGCAAAACCGAGGGTGACAAGGTTCCAAATCAAGTGGTATGCTGCATTGACATTGTCACGAATCAACATTGAATTATGACAGGGACGTGTCAGCACAATCTGGGACGGTCAGTGCAGCGGGTGCGGCGACATCGGCAGCTGTTCCGTCTGCCAATGACCTTGAAGGGGATGGTCTTTAAATTACCTTGTGATCCATACCTCGTGATACTGTTTTGACGTCATCTATATAAATATGACACGTGCCCGTGACATGACACCACACTTGACAATGTTATAAAGAACCCTTTGTCGGTTATTTTCCCCTAACTCGTCTCTCTCCCTCACCATGGCCGACGATTGGAAAGATCAACTGCCTCTTAAAGTTTTTACATCCTTCTTTCTCCCCTTGATATCAATTTACAGTTTTGATTCAGGTCGTCAACGTTCTCGTCTACCTCCTTTTTCTCGGCTCCAACATATCAACCATTTTCGTTCCCACCGACATTTACACCCATTACAAGGACACTTATATCACTCCTTCCCCATGGGCATTCCTCATATGGTCTGCATTTTCTTGACATTTTAATAACTCCCATGTTCAACTTGATTCAGGTCATTGATTCATCTGCTCCTCCTGGGCACCGTCATCTACCAGTTTACTCCTGAAGGCAAAAGGGTCATTATCGACGGAATTTCTTGGCGTTTTCCGCTCCTCGGTGTTTTCAATGCCATTTTTGTCAACCTTTGGGCTTCGAATCATCACATACTCTGTATGTCCTTCCTCTTTCCGCATTTGTGCTCACCTGCTGACGTAACGTGCGCAGCATTCATATTTGCCATCTTGGTCAGCTCTACCGTATCCGTACGCTTATCCTTCGAATCGAATCTTTACATCCTTATCGACAATGACTTTGTAGCACATTTATTATATCGTCAAGAAGTTCCATACACCTTCCAATCTCTATGATGAACTTCTCGTCCATCTTCCCTTCTCGCTTTACCATGGCTGGACGACCGTTCTTGTTGTGCTCACTGCATTCGAGTCTTTCGGTGCCGATGCTTCCAAGCATGGCGCCAGCCCTGCTACAAAGGCTTGGGTATTTGTCGCACTGTACGTCTCTTCGTAACTCGCTCATATTTCAACTCACTCTGGCCCAAGTTTCTTCCTCGAGGTTACCGGTGCGACGTACGCCTTCTCTACTGTAGAAGGCGACTTCCCTGCTGCCATCGCGATCACGTGGGCACTCTTTGCAATCTTCGATCACCAACGTACTCCCTTCATTCGTTGGTCCGCCCTCGTATTTTCCCTTTTGTCCTTGGTTTGGGTAGTTAAAGGTGCCTATGGTCTTGTCACCACTTGGCGTCGCGGAGCCATTGTTCTTGAAGATGAGGAGCGTGCTCCACTTACCCGCTAAAGCGGAATCATGTGCTTGTGTTTTATCTGAATGTCGCTATGTACCCCTTTTTTTTGCTTTCTGCTGTCACGACCTGTTTGTAAAATGTACGCTACGAGGTTTTGAACAATTCCGTTGCATTGTATGAAATATTGACGTTGCGAACTAAGACACACGTGACTTTGTTTACTATGAGATTGCGGCATTGCGGAGCGTGAATCCGTTGTTCCTTCATAACCAACACTCATCTCCTCTCGCGTTTACTCTCAACCCCGCGTTCATCACGTCTAACGACTACGTCGTCACTTCTCACCTTGTCCCACCGCTGTCCCCTCAACCTCTGTATCACTCATACTTACTTTTGTCCCCGTCAGGTAAAGCAGTCCTGTCGTACCTAGTCATGTAGCTTCTAATGCGGACATTCCAGATTTACACTAACCTCCTAGATCATGCCACCAAAAGGCGGGAAAGGAGGCAAGTCCAAAGTCGAAGCTCCTACGGCAGAGTCCAAAGTTTTCCAGACCCGCAGCGCGAAAGCTGGCCTTCAGGTCCGTTGCCCTCTCTCTCTCTCTTCGTATCGACACTGATGTGGGGTTTGTCCATGTAGTTCCCCGTTGGTCGTATTCATAGGTACTTGAAGCAACGCACGCAGAATAACGTTCGGATCGGCGCGAAAGCTGCCGTGTATACCTCCGCCATTCTTGAATATCTCACTGCTGAAGTCTTGGAGCTCGCAGGTACGCACGTTGATTCTTTGTCTATTTCATTTTCACGGTGCTCATGATGTTGTAAAGGCAACGCGTCGAAGGATCTTCGCGTCAAGCGCATCACCCCGCGGCATTTACAACTTGCAATTCGAGGAGACGAGGAACTTGACACCCTCGTTCGAGCAACGATTGCAGGCGGTGGTGTCTTGCCATTTATCCATAAGAGCCTGACTGCCGGCAAGGCCGGTCTCAAGAAGCCAGAAATCGGCGGCCCTGTATAATGTGCTCAGTAGTGTCATTTTCTTTTAGCGCTCGTTTGATGCCTCGAGCGTCAAGCTAGCGTCGTCGGGTATTCATTCAATTTGCTTCTCTTGGATAAACCGTCGGCTGTATCTCTATATATATCGCTTCTCCTGACTGTAATCGATCCTCTTGCTCTTGATACGCTTTTTGCTACATAGATACCTCTCTACTATCGAGTCGTCAATGGCCACATCACTGAAGGTAGAGATACCTTTGATTGATTCTGGTCTATGGTTCTATGATACGTACCTTCTTGTACCTCGTGACTGTCCATATTATTTTTTATTTCTTCTAGAATAGCTTGTTCCTTCTTGTGTTGTCCTGTGGCCTTCATGCTGTGCCAAGAACGCTGAATGAATGGCACACGCAAAATGCCCAGTTATAAGAGTCTCGTCGTTGTGAGTTGTCTGGTGCAGATCGCCAAGGTGTGCTTGCTCTCGCATTGCAGCCCCTGAAATATGTTTTTTTCCCCTGCCAAATGAGAAACCGGAACTGAAAATCACTAGGGTAATGCCGACGGCCACCTTGCTTACTGACACTGGAAGTTGCAACTGTAGCGTAATATATTTCAACAAGTCTAGAGAGGTAGTACACCGTGACGGACTCGGATGTATATGGAGACCGAGAGAGACGTCCAATATAGTGAAAACATTTATTTGTAGGATCACAAGCGTAGTATCCCTGGTGTATTCACCTTTGCCTCAACGTGCACAAGGGGTTCTATTATGGGAGGGAGTTCGCTAGGATCGGAGCAATATCCCGGGCCGTGGCACCGAGAGTAGGAATATCATGTAACACGACGACGAGCGACGCTGGTTGTCACAAAATATCACATCGATTGGATGGGAATCTATTACTCAGACGAAAATCGTAATATCACATCCACCGGGCAGCTTCGGGGCAATGATGACGCCAGAGGCTCTGGACTATCCAATGATTGGCCGTTCCATGGCCATCGAGTCGCCGTGGGAAGGCCTGGGCATAATCATTGCTCATCGGCCTCAAATAGTGTTTCGCTCAAACAGTTCAATTAGTGCAAACTACTGAGTGGACTCGGGAAACGATCCGTGCAGTATCGGGCCCGCGGGGAGATTGGCTTCCTTTGCTTCGCAACTTCGCAGTTCGGTAAACTTCGTATTTGAATACTTGACACCCCAACCTTCCTATACGCTGACCGCCTGAGTTACTTCATCCGGACCTACTAGTACTAGTACGCGCGCTGCCAGTGCTCTCCGGGTCGCACGAACTCTCTCCTCCTGTATCTCTTTCACCCCCAGCTTTCTATCCCACGCCGTCACTCAACACACCCATTCACACACTAGTAGCCCATGTCACTTACATCTCCTTGAAAAGGCGAATGCTGAAGTGCTCTTTTGGAGTATCCATTTGTGCGGGCACCTCGCACGTTACACGCCTTTCTTGTCTGCGCTCGAGCCCACTGGCAGGGCTGATTTACTCATACTTTAATTCTCCTCCAAAGCCACCCACGTCACATTGCGTGGCGTGCGTAGTAACACATCAGGCGCCATCACTGAGGGCAGTGACACCAAGAACTTTACCTGATACCAGACTCAGAGCGTCTGGACAAAACACCCAAATCTACCTGCCTTCAGGCCTTGGTATCTCACCTTGGGAACTCCATCAGCCTTGGAGAAATTTTCCTCATCCCCACTGGCACTCACACAAAATCAATCTTTCGTACACAAGCAAAGATATGGATCGTGATAAAATGAAGCATAGATCGTGTTTTACAAATGCGGAGCTCGGTACTACCTGCTTCTCAAACCCCCCAAAGTCTGCAACGAGTTATGATCCGGGTTTATGAGCCGGGTCTTGGACGACGGACATTTCAAGTAACGCACTTCCTTTAAAGCCATACCTGAGCCGACAAGGGCAGCAGGATTGAAAGTATACAGTACCATCGCTAGTTCTCAACGACAGCCACTGCCTCCGGGCCCTCGCCTCCCTCTCTGCGGTCGTTACTTTTACGCTCAAGAGCTGCATAATTAGTTGATCCAGATTATTAAACTGCATTAATCCAAACCACACGTACGTGCATCCACCCTATCATGATTCTGCGGGAGAGCGAGAGCGAGAATCGCAAAAGAGAGAGCCAAGACCGTTTTCATCAACACCATTGTCACCACAGGAAGTTGCTTGCAGGCTGGGTGATGAGGATAAAGTGTTCAAGAAACGATGGTTGATAGTGAGAGAAGAAGGAAATGGGTCGACTTTATACTGCGACCCGGAGTCTGTATTGGCGGAGTTCGATAGTCACAAGGTTATTGAGATCATTGGACCAATCCATTCACTCGATACTGTCAGTGCTTAACCCATATGTTCAACGGGGATCATAACAGGCAACATCACCTGCAACGTCTGAAACTCCGCTTGGATCTTCAGTGTGTGCTTAACACTATTTTTCCCAAAACAAAAGTCCACAAATATTATGAGTGGGTCCGAAAGTAAAGTAATCATTACAGTAACAGAAACGAGATGAGATAAGATACTATCTCAGGGTGCGATGGCCGCACTCGCATAGATAGAGTCCGCTATTTTGTATCTGTAAATAGGTGTCCTTTTTTTTTTCATGTCTAACCGGTATTGTCACTGCGATCCCAAGTCCTGACATAGAAATCGAAGTGTTGCTTCTCGGAAACCACTTCAATCATAGACTGAGCTGAGTTGAGTTGAGCTGTTTGATGGCCACCGTAGTACCGGGAGAATCGTTTGCGAGGGTGCTCAATTTGGTTGCTCATATGGTCGGGAAGTTTGGTTTCGACATCAGCACACTTCTTTGGGAACCATTGTGATGGAGGAGAACCGATAGTTATAGTAAGCGAGGCAGTGGAGCGCAAAATGCGATTTTATGAAAACTTATGTTAAATGAATTGTTGACGGTGTTCGTAACTGAGTCGCTTTAGCTTACTAGCAGGTTCTTTCACTTTCACATCATCATCCAGTAGCAGAGCTATTGAGACAAGTGTTGAGACGTGATCGCATGATCATCGAGTGATCCGCGGATCTGGCGGACCGGACAATCTCGGATCAAGCGCGATAGGAGGCAGCGCTCATAAGATTAGAGATAATTTAGCTGTATGCAAGAGGTGTCCCTGGACAGTTATATTGTCAATCCTTTCATGAATAAAAATTTCACTTTCATTGAATTCTTCTACCTAGTTTTCACAGCAGTATTCGGCGCGTGCGCTTCACAACGGCTGAAGTGAGCATTAGCTTATGACTCACAGTCCTCACCGTGCTATATTGAGCGTTCAGTTATCTTACACGTACAGCACCTACATAGGATCTCCGCTGCAATTGTCAAAAATGGGGTTCGACTCCTTATATTACAACGTTGATGGATTCTCGCCGAGTCCATGAATCATGGACTCTTTCCGGTGGTCTTTCTGCTAGTAAGTTACACACACAAAAGCAAAAGCAAACGACAACTTGAATGACAACGACAACAATCGTTTTATAGCTGCAGTACCTGACCGAGTCCTCTTGCAATTCAGCCCCTTGAACACCACAATTCGTGGGATGGCAATCGTCCTGAAAAAACCCTTCAATCGATCCTCTCATCAGGCTCTAAACAACCTCACCCTTGACCTCGGGTCTGTGCGTGCAACCAATTAATTGAGGTCCCATTGCTCCAGTCCCTGTGATTGCGCGACCGTGGCCACGACTACTAGACAGATTCACTCGCGATCCGAAGGTGTCCGAGTCGGGTCTTGCCTGTCTACCTCGGTATCTCGGTGCTTCGCCATAGACGACGGCAAAATTCGGGTTCTCCAAGGAAAGAACGCCGCGGTGAAACTCACCTCCTGTGGCGTTTTCTCATGTTCTCGACATTTTTTCCGGACGGGTAAGTATATCCGGCGCAAATCAAGCCTCGGGGTGTGTCGTGCTAGTATCGTAGCTGATGAAAGGGTCTCCGAGAACTCCTTAACAAAGAATGGGTGGACGCCATTGCCGAAATATTTACTAGTAGTCGGTCCGGAACTCACAAATCGACTTCGAATTTGGCGATGAATTAATGGCTATCGGTAAGAGGACAACTTGAAACAAGGTAGATCGTGCTCTCATGGCGTAGACTCGTACCAGTGAGTGTCCTCCTATACAATATTGTCGTACGCTGGGAAAAACCAGAACGGGGAAGTTGAAAGTACGGGAAACTTGAACTTGAAGCTTGAAGCTTGAAGTTGGAAGACTCGGAGGATGAAAATGATGACGTAACCCTTCGATGGTTCCCGCGACTCGGACCAGCAAGAGACCTTGCAAGCAAGGTAAAAAGTCATTTACGATGGCGCGCTCCATAGATTATCAACAGTGGCTTTGTCACGGTATGAACCAACATTTTTATGCAAAAGCAAACTTTATCTGGTAGAGAAGGATTCTGTGACAAACGTGTTTTTCCTCACTCGAACGGCGCCGTTACGGCGGGGCCCCGGGCCCACTCTACCTCCGAGTCCCGAATTCTTGCAAAACTTTCCAAATTTCCACCTCCACAGCTACCTTCTCTTCCACCCTTCCACTTACCGAGAATCCCAAGCCTTTCCTTGTCCTTCATCAATTTTCTGTTGGCTTTCTGACACTCCAGAAGAGGCTTCAAGTTCCTATCACGAACCCATTTTCAATCTGTTCTAATACCCGAAACTAACGTCGTGTTCTCCGCTGTAATGCGCAACTCACAGCTTCATGCCGCGCTCCCAGCGCGCACGGCGTTTATAGTACTCTTTTCGGGGCACGCGACGCCCCCGCGCGATGTCCGCCCTCGCTGCTCGACGCGGGGAGTACCAGGCGAGCCAGGATCAGAGTGGCTCTATCTGCTGTGGGAACGGGTGGTAGTGGCAGTGCAAGTACGGTGCGATGGTGTACCGCCGACTAGCGCGCTCGAGGAGGCGGTAGTCCGCGCACGGCCCGGGATGGGATGAGACTTGTTTGTCAGTAGGGCTTTTTTGGGCATGTCTCATGGGCGTTGTCTCTGTATTCGCCACCTTATTAGAACTATCCAACGCGGGATTTCGGTGTGCGTACGGTGGGGAGGGATTGTCTACTATGATCACCGTTAGTAGGCCCGCCGGATTCCGCTAATAAGTTCTCACAGCCGACCTCTACCAGGGCCATGGAACGGGGGGGGTTATTTGGTTTTTTCTTTCCTTGCTGCTCAGGCTGTTTCTGAGATCCCGCCAACGGCCGCCCAGCTTTCTACTACTAGGCCGTTGATGCTTCTCTTCGGTTCGCTCATCCGCTATTTGCGTTGTCTCATATTTTGAACCTGTTTTTTACTGCATTTTACCGATGAGAAAAGTTGACCTGTCGATGCCTCTTGACCTGTACGGCCTCCTGACTTTACTCTCTTCTCCCTCACTAATGTCACGACAGCTTTCCAAGTAGTACAAGTACTAGTGGCCGTTCCCGGTCAGCGGGCTTTCCGGGGTTATCCCACCCAATCGTACTAGTAGGCATGTTCAATTACAGTACAGCCTTAGCACGTAGCTACTAGTTCATTCCTCAATACTCCCCCTGTACTGCTCCAACAGCCAACCATCCATCATTACCCTCACTCTGTGTTCGTCACCCACATCCCACGATATGCAATTTCAAATTAATTTCTTGGCATGACGTAGGGCCTGAGACTCCTAACCCCGTACCCCTGACTGCCAACTATTAGACAGAACCGTCTCTAGGTGAGAGAAGTTCACTCATAGTCGTGAGGATAGTACTCTAGATCTCAGGTTGCTCTTTCGATTAGCCTCAAGACTGAAAATGGCCAACATCATCCGATCTGCAAAGTTGGGCGGCGCTTGGACTGATAAGGATCTCGTCGCATACAACATCACTGTCGCTGCTCAGCCGCCAGAGTATTTTTTTGGTACAATGACAGAGCCACCCTTAGAGGATTTATATTCTTCACTCATTAATTCCACACTCCATGCGGACGATGTCGATGACAAGACTTCCCACTTTCTCGCGTACCTTGACATGGCCAGTCAAGAAAGTCTCATCAACGATTTTGCTCGGGAGACCCTCCGCATCCTTGGATTCGAGGAACGGGGACTGTCCTTAATCACAAACTTCAGTATTCCAATGACGATCTGTGGTGAAGCCACCCCCACTGCACAAGCATCAGTTTGTTTGGTTACTCGAAGATCAATGATCCTGCTCATTTTGCAAGGGGACTCGACCACCTTCAGTACATCACAATCTCAGGCTGAACCCCAAGTAATCGCAGCAGCAATTGCTGCTTACCAGAACAATAACGGCAAACTGGCTGCCAGAGGGCGTCCCACCCTCGATGCCATGACTATCCCTTGCATTACCATGCTTGGCACACGACCAACTTTCTATCTGGTCCCAGTCAGTCGAGCACTCAGCATGGCAGTTGTGACTGGCCAATATCCCGAGACTCCAACAATTGTTTTCAAGTGTGTCACATCTTCGAGGCCCAAAAAACGATCCCATGAAGGCATGGAGACGCCGGAGTATAGGCAAATTGCTCTTCAGCGTTTCATCGCATTCAAAAGCCTTGCCAAGGAATGTTGGCAGGCATTCCTTGTCTGAGCCACATTGTGCATGTATGTACACAGCCAGAGTGTTCAGTTTCATTCGAAATTTGACTTGAGGTTCCTAGGTAAAGTGGCCTCCCCAAATGTGGCTCAGAAAGCTATTGTGTTTCCACCAATTTCCGGACCATTCTGTCACAATACGCGCCATCGTGATGTCATGCATTCCAACTGTCCATGCCCCTTCCTGAACCAATCTCATCTCTGTTACTAGCTTAGTAGCTAACTGAATGACTGGTTCCCTCTGTGCTGCGAAATTCACTTACTTGTTCCAGTGTTTATTGTACGTGCACCGTTCATCGTAGGAGCAGTGTAGGAGCCCATGGACGGAATCGTTTTAAGAAATTAATTAATTTGAAATTTCATATCGTGAGACGTCCACAGAGAGGTAGCGTCTGCCGACATCATTTCAATCGCTTGTGAGTTTTTGTGCTCCAACTTCTCTCTATCACCACTCTTTGTCTCTTCTCGAGGCATAGCATTGCCATGTTATCGCGCGACGTGCCCCACTCACTTTGGATGCCTTCGCGTCACACAATCGAAGCACGTCACGGTGTTTCATCCGTGCTCGCGTTTCTTGCGTTCCTGTCGGAACCTATCGCGCTCAATCACCACTTCCGAGTCCCTTGTCGCGACCAGCGTTTCCCATTTTCGGGGCACCCGTTTTGATGTCTATCGGGCCTAGCCACATGGGTGCCTTGGAAACATAAAAAGGCCCGCCCATCACTGCATCACTTCTCGTCTCTCGTCTCTCGCCTTCTGTACTTTCTTTTTTTACTGACCTTCGTTATCGTTGCTTCTACGACTCAGTTGATGGCTCGTTCGTTGATACATCGTCCGGTCAAGCCGCTCATGAGCTGAAAAAGCGCGTCTTATCAAAGTAGATAAGGACCATCGGTCGCCCTACGCCATTATTGCATTTGTCAATCGACACGGCAAACCAATGTGTCGCGTTGGGTGCGTAAGCCCCCACTTCCATCCTCCCATCTTTCTCACGAGCGATCTGCTTCCGGTTCAGGCATCGTGATCAGTCTGCCCCAGCCGCAGATGCAGAGCGTACGACGATGCAACGAGGCAGGGCGAAGCCCGTCGCAAGTCACCTGGCCGGTCGCTGCGTTCGGGCCGCAACACGTCTCGCAAGAATTGGATGAGTATGCATGCCTTTCTCCCAGGCACCATGTTTCCCAACGCCACCCTACGCGGCCCCGACGCAACGGGAACCACCCGTTCCCACTCGTCCCGCAAGCTTCGCAAGACACGCTCCAATTCACAGCTCTCTGTCGACCCCTTTTCGCTGCCCCCACCGCCTGGACGTGGCCATTCTCAAAGTGTCACGCCTGCCGATATACTTGACTCCTAGTGAACCCGTGCCAGAGCTACATCCTCAGCCCTTGATACGTGATGGGTTTGCGGATGTTATGCGATGGGATACCGAGAGTGGACCGTCATCGCCGATCAGCTCGCGTCCTCAGTCTCACTCCCACGATTCCGAATTTGCCCCGTTTTACCCGTTCGGTTCGGGAGTCTCCTTTGAGTCTCCTGCGCCCGCCAAGCCCTCTGAAGACTACTTGCATCTGCCACTGTTATGTGAGATGCAGTCCTTCGAATCTACGATGACGGCCAGAGTAGATCCACTGCTAAGGTTAGCGCCTCCTGGGGACTTGACTCCGATAGGCTCCGGCGAGTTACTTGTCGCGGAAGAGGCATCCTTTCCTCCTCCTCCGGGCCTTGAGTCATCAGATGACCAAGACAATGGCGTGTTGCCTTTGGTCACCGAAGACCAAGATGTAGAATTGCCTCCTTCGCTGTCTCCAGTTCTGTCCCCCCCGCCCCTGCTCTCTTTCCCGCATCTCAATTACTCCGATCCTACCTACTTATAGGGGTCTGCCTGTGCTTAGAGACTTCTCGAAGATCCAGTTGGAACTGTCATCAAGATGACTCTCACTGAGGACAGCGCTGCGCCACGTAATGACTCACGATTCGTCATTTTTCTCAGGTTGACAATTCGCAAACGTCGCGACGGAGTAGCGGCGAGTTTGGGTGACCAACGACGGTCTTGAGCGCGAACGCGTGCTCGTGGCTGCGACCATCGAGCAGTGGTTGGCTCAGCTCACGAGCGCTCTGGACTATGACGAACTGCTCGTCTTTTTCCTCACCTATCGCTCTTACATCACCGCGCTCGACCTCTGCCACCTGTTCATCTGTCGCTTTCACTGGGCGCTCGGGTGTGGCGTGAGTGGCGGGGATGAGATGGTGCGCCGCGTCGTCCGCGTTCGGACGTTCGTCGTGATTCGGTATTGGTTGCTCACCTTTTTCGCCGTCGACTTTGTGCCCAATCGTGAACTCCGCCTTTTGCTGGCCAGCTGGCCCAACACGCTTCGTAGAGACCCCATAGTACAGAAGCACACTGACGCGACGGTGAGACCAGAGAGCGGGTGTTTTGTTTATATATATACAGTCGAACCTGTCTTAACCCATACCTTGGGTAACCCATAAACTCCGAAATCCCATACTTTTTTGGTCCACCAAGTCGGTATTTGACACCATAGTTCACCTCCCTATACCCATAACCTCCAATAACCCATACCTTGGGCCATTTACTGAATGGTATGGCTGTTCGACTGTATATATATCCTTCGTCTTGCCAAAACCAGGAGCCCCTAGCAACGGCGCGGGAGGTTCGGCGATCGAGATCGAGGTCCTCGACGATACCGGATGATGGGCGCCGCGACGCGCCATTCGGTGTGCCCGTACCGTTACTGGGCTTGGGTATGGACTCTCGTGGGGCCTCTTTGGCATCCCGCGACAGATATCAGCTTGCGCACGCCCAGGAATCTGCGTTTTTATCACGTGACTCAACACCGCAAGACTCCTAACCCCGCACCCCTGACTGCCAACTACTACCCGTCCTAGGTGAACTTCTGAGTCGTGAGAACAGTACTCTAAATCTCAGGTTGCTCTTTCGATTGGCCTCAAGACTGAAAATGGCCAACACCATCCGCTCTGCAAAGCCGGGCAGCGACTGGAGTATTATCGAGCTCATCGCGTATAACATCACTGTGGTGGATACCCTGTCCCCACAGGATTTTTTTCATACAAATGCAGAGCCGCCCTTATACGATATAGATCCTTCACTCATTAACTCTACGCTCCATGCGGACGAAGTCACTGACAAGACTTACAAATTTCTGTCATACCTTGACTTGGCCACCAAGGGTGGTCACGAAAGTCTCATTCACGATTTCGCTCGGGAGACCCTCCGCATCCTCGGATTTGAAGAGCGGGGATTGTCCTTAACCACCAACTTTAGTATCCCACTGACGATCTGTGATGAAGGCACCCTCACTGCAGAAGGATCGGTTTCTTTGGTTGCTCAAGGACCGATAATCTTGCTCCTTTTGCAAGCGGGCCTGACCATCTTGAGTAAGCCAGATCCTGATCCACCAGTGATCGCAGAAGCAATTGCTGCCTACCAGCACAATAACAAGAAACGGGAGGCCATAGGGCTTCCCACCCTGGATGTTATGACCATCCCCTGCATCACCATGCTTGGCACACGACCAACTTTCTATCTGGTCCCAGTCAGTCGAGCACTCAGCACGGCGGTTGTGACTGGCCAATACCCTCAGACTCCAACCAAGGTTATGAAGTATATCACATCTTCGAGGGTTGGTCTAGCCAGGACAGGCATGGAGATTCCGGAGTATAGGCGAATTGCTCTTCAGCGTTTCATCACATTCAAAAGCCTTGCCAAAGAATGTTGGCAGGCATTCCTTGTCTGAGCCACCTCATGCCCATGTATGTACACAGCCAGATTGTTCAGCTTTCATCCAAAATCTGAATCAAGGCCCTTAGGTAAATCTGGCCTCCCAAAATGTGGCTCAGAAAGCATTGTGTCACAACCAGACTCCCTTCAGTATGATGGCTCATCAAATTTCTTTCATGTGCCCTTCAAATTCGCCTCCTTTGCTTTGATAGTTATGGAGGGCATGACCCCTCGTCTTCTCTATCCTTCCACCAAATTTCCAGACCATTCTGTCACAATAAGCTCCACCATGATGTCATCCATTCCAACTGTCCATGGCCTTTCCTGGGTCAATTTCATCTCTGTTACTAGAGCAGTAGTTACTGTTACATGCGCCGTTCATCGTAGGAGCCCATGGACGAAGTCGTGTTAAGAAATTAATTGCAAATCGTGAGATGCCAGTAACAAACACAATTACTGTATCGCTCAGGGTTCATTAGCCCTGAGGCGTTACAATACTGTGTGTTATGTTTCCACTGGACGCAGTCGAAAAAGGAGCATCGATTTACATCTACTAAGCGAGTGTCTAATCTGCGAACCGGCATCGGGCAAGCATTTATATCCGGGTCTCGCATGTAACATTGACAAAGAGGCGGACCTGGCGGAGGGGGTGAGGGCAATATGTAACGTTAAGCTGGACGGTGGAGGGTTGGCTGTTGGAGTAGTACAGGGGGAGTGTTGAGAAATAGAATGAACCAGCTACGTGCTAGTAAGACTGTACATGCATACAATTGGGTGGGATAACGCCGGAAAGCCCGCTAAGCGAACTAGTGCCAGCCTGAGTGGACTCGGGAAATGATCCATGCGGTATCGGGGGACATTGGCTTCCTTTGCTTCGCAACTTCGCAGTTCGTATTGGAATATGCCCCAACCTTCCTTTACGCTTCCAGGTCACTGACGGCCTAAGTTACTTCATCCAGACCTACTGGTACACGCGCTGCCAGTGCTCTTACTGTCGGAAAAATGTAGATTACCAGGGGGGAACCCTGTTCAAGAGTTTTATAATCAAACTGAACGGAAGGTGAGCGAGCGAAATGTAGTACCTCGGGTTCCGTCTCCGCGAAGGCACATCTGTACCGTGATAACGTTTCTCGCGACTTGATCTACAGCGCGAGACTTGCCCGTCCCAGAGGAGTTTGACAATGCTGGTTTGATTTGCATAGAATTTGCATAGACCGTTCTCCGTCTGTCGAGATAAGTCGAGATGGTCATGAGTAGGACATCCGCGGCATTGCCCCGGAAAGAGGTAGCCCAGGCCTGTACGTAGCTGTCACGATGCGTGATGAATACAAATAGGGTGGTTTCGAGTTTATGCATACCATTCACTGATGCTTGGGATAAAGATGTGCGTTGCGATGATGGATCCGACGATATTTGCTTCACAAACGCGTCTGTACAGATAGTATAAAGAAAGGTCGTCAAAGGAGGAGATATACCATTGTGAAAGAGATCACGCCACGAGTTCCTCCTCGCCGAATCTCTTACTAGCTCGGGGAATTTCTGCCTGCTCTTGTCGCTTGCATTAGCATCATAGCCTTCTCTGTTTGCGAGGACCCAGCTTAGCTCTGGATATTGTGAGAGAGTCCTGTGGACGAAGAAAAAAAGTTGGTCCAGAATCACATCGCGTGGGTATCTTTCGCTCAAGGAAATTGGATGCTTCTCGAATAGCTTGATCAGGGATATCAAGCTTTGATGGCTTTACTGTGTGCTCCAATTTTACAGAGGGACCAGAGGCCGGGTCGTCATGAGCTTGCATGATTGACTGTTCAGAGGAAGTAAGAACTTTCGTTTGTTAATCGATAATTCGAGCGCCACAAACCACGAGTCAACGGACGTCGGACACGGGCCGGATTGGTCACCAACTCGCGCAGCAGGCGTTTGGCTGAGCCTCCGAGTCCCGGTTCGCAGATTAGACACTCCCTTATCAGACCAAGCTATATATAATGCTGGATACAAAACATGTCCTTAAGCCTGAACAAAAATTCTGACACGAGAAAATGACCACAAAAACGATACAAAGGTGTGGCAAACCAAGTCTACTAGTACACGTGACATATCTCGAGGGATCGAAAGCGAGTCAAAGTTAAACTTTATCCGATCCTCATGAAACGATCTTCTGCTGCAAGTCCTCATCAGCCTCCATCAAAAAAACAAAAAGCCTCTCCACTTGCTTTAGAAACTGAAATAACAACTCATCAGGAAGAACAGAATGATACTGTCGTAGACGCACAATGGCAAAAGGTAGAAAGAAGAAAAGCCAAAAAGGCAAGAAAGACAGACGCCAAGCTCGACGTGTGTGTCTGGCTTTTATTCCTCTCACCTGGTAACATGAACTAGAACGCTCACCCAGGCAAACCCTCCACGATTCTTATACTCAAATTCCGAGATTCTCAAGCGAAGAGATGCCGTTGGAACCAACGTACTGTCTCCTCGTCTGCCTCACCTCGTTTACCTATCGTTGTTCTTAGGATATTCGCGACCTCGTCCTTCATGTCTTGGCTGACGCCCCGCCACCAGGTTGGATTAGAGTACAAGTGAGCGGTCACCCATCCTTCACTTCCCTTCAACCTCACCTTTTCGCAGAATCCACAAAACATCCAAAAACTTGTTGTCCTCCTCATTCCAGGGCTCACATCCACAGTACTTTCTCTCCCCCCTCTTCCTACCTCTGCTACGGAAAATCCCAACCTTCCCATCGCAATTCCTCTTCCGCCGGATCCTGTAACGTCTTCTCCATCCCCACCACCTGACCTCCCTTCTTCCGTCGACCCACGCTCAGAGGAGGCTGCAGCACTGTACGGTGGTATCCCCTTCATCGCGCGGACCTTTTCACATGCATGTCCAACACGCGCGCCCGGTGATGCGAACCGTATGCATTCCGTGCTCAACACGTTCTTCCAAGCGCCTGTGAGTGGCGAGGAGAAGAAGAGGCGTTTACAAGAACGTATAGCCGGTCCGTCTTCGCCATTTAACGTTTTTTCCCTTGTTGACATCACTCACGTTATAGCCGAGCGTGCGGGGAAGAAAGAGCCGGCACAGTACCTCTTAACAGTCGAACAGATGATCGAAAATGAATACCCAGTCCCTTCGTATATTGCAGATGTGTTTAAGAAGCCGGACGGATGGATAGAGACACCTCAGGCTACAACCAGTGTAGAGCCGGGCCCTCGAACAGTCTACGCGATTGATTGCGAAATGGTGAATATTTCGCGTCCCATATGTAGTTCCGAATACTAATGTAGAAAACACTTCTCCAGTGCCTGACACAGGACGGCAAGGCGCTGACCCGAGTCTGCGTCATCGATTATGCAACAGCCAAGGTAGTATATGACCAGCTTGTCAAGCCACCGAGTCCGATAACCGACTATCTCACGCGGTTCGTGCATAGATTATACTTCTATCTTCTGCTTAGACCCAAGCGTAGCTTCTCTGGTATAACGCCTGCTGCGCTTGAGCCTATCACCACAACGCTGTCCGAAGTACAAGCGTACCTCCGCACAATTATAACACCGTCGACGATCCTGCTAGGTCATTCGCTCGAGTCAGACTTACGTGCGCTGCAGCTCGCCCACCCACATTGCATCGATACCGCACTCATCTTCCATCACCCACGCGGCCGTCCGCTCAAGCCAGGGCTGGCGTGGCTCACACGTAGATGGCTCAACCGCACGATACAAGATCGCGGACCTGGAGGGCACGACCCCGAGGAGGATGCTCGTGCGTGCGTTGACTTACTTAAAGCGAAGATTAAGAACGGTGCGGCCTTGTCTCGATGTCCATCTGAGAAGGATAATAATTTTGGTTCACTGGTGGTATAGGGCCAGGGTATGGCGAATTCAGGACGGATCACGAGCCAATCCTTGCCCGCATTGCACGTTCACACTGGCGCCATCATGGACCGAACGGCGGCGGTGCCCGCACGGCGATCGTTGACCGCGGTAACCCGGGCGCTTGGCACGGTATGTCGGCCACTGCGCCAGCGACGACCGTAGGGTGTACGAGCGACGCAGAGGTGCTTGACGGTGTGCTTAACATGCTCGATGCGCACGAATTTGTGTTTGCGAGGTTGATGGGGTTGACAGATGCCCTTGGGTGTGCGTACCCTCCTTCAACCCTTTCTTATATATCAACAATTCAAGTGCTGATTCATTCATCAGGGGTCACGCCCAAGGCGAACGCGGAGGGCCTTGGAATAGAGAATGCAGAAAACCAAAGTGGCGCCGCAGAGAAAGTGGACCAGAGTGACACCTCGCATCCGCCGGCGATACCCGACAATAACGTCCTGTTTTCCGCTGTCACGAACCTAAATGCGCAACTTACAGCGCTTCATGCTGCGCTCCCAGCGCGCACGGCGTTTATACTCTTTTCGGGGCACAGTGACCCCCGCGCGATGTCCGCCCTCGCTGCTCGACGGGCGGAGTACCAGGCGAGCCAATATCAGAGTGGCTCCTCTGCTGTCGGAACGGGTGGTAGTGGCAGTACAAGTACGGTGCGATGGAGTACCGCTAATGAGCGCGCGCTCGAGGAGGCGGTTGTCCGCGCGCGGATGGGACTTTTGTTTGTTGGTGTCAAGACGTAGGGCTTTTTTTGGATGTGGCTCATGGGTGTTGTCTCCTGTATTCGTCACCTATTAGAACTATGTAACGCGGGATTCGGTGTGCGATACGATTGGGATCGTCTCATCATTAGGGGGCTTAAATCCGTAAGCCATCTCTCCTGCGGAAGTTTCCGTGGAACGGACCAACGGCCCAGCATTTCTACTCCTTATTTAAACCTGAATGATGATTTGCTTTTTACTGCAATTTACCGATGAGAAGTTGACCTGTATCACTTCTACGTTCTTCCTGTGAGTGGAGAAACGGTGCTTGTTTCTCGCAACGTAGACTTTTCCTCCGTGTACCCCCAGCCTCAAGTTGGCAAGCAGCTCACTGGCATATCCGAGTCACGTGAACTACACGAGAGAGGCGTAACTTGCTCTGACCGCACACGCCTCCTCTCCATTAGGCATGCTTTCACATAGCTTGGCATACATCTCATATCGTGCCATTCATGGATGGTTCTCGGCCTGCGTGGTGTGAATTTCCTCTTCGGCGAGAAGCTGTTATTGATCCAGCTAAAAACTGTTTCCGGGTGATTGAACACACTGAAGAGCGAAAGAAAGACCCCTGGATATGCTTGCTATACCAAGCTACTGTGGATTTGAGGGTATAAAAGGATAATCTTGGTACGTCTTGCATCTCATCGGACAGTGACAGCTTTTTTTCTTGCCAGTGTTTCCCATGACTTCGATCACCAACGGTCGTTCCAAAGTCCTTTTTGTCAATAGCAATTCTTGGCATCCCCGCGCACCAAACACGTCGCCTCATTCAGAATGCTCACTGTCCTCGCAAACCTCTCGCCTTCAGTGCCTCTTTCTCACCCTCCCATGCACCCACCCTCCGCCAAGCCGCCGTGTTGTACTACCGCCACCGCCTCGATGCGTTCAATTGGCCGCTCGATAACTGGTCTGCCTCTCCGTCTCAAAGTCCCACACATCACGAAAGGTGGGTTCATTGGCTGGCAGCAACCCACGATACACGATACTTGAGCGCGCCGCTCGCCATCCTGGTGAGCGCACGCGCTCGAAGGCCGGCACGTGTATTAAGCTCTGGCCGCGGGACTTGCGCCCCTTGCCTCGCATTTTACCATGCTCGTTCTCTCCCAGGGCGGGGCTAGCGGACCCGTCGCACACGGCAGGCGAGGTACGCGATCGCGGTGTGGGATGCAGCAATGTTGTGCGAAGTGTTCGATATGCGCGCTTCAGTTGCTACTTGGGCCCACGCACATGCGCATTTAAGGTGATATTTACCGGTTTTCTTATTATACTCTTTCGACTTGAGTGAGGATGAGGGCGGTAAGAGGATACCTGGCTCGGGCGCGAATTGTATGTGTAGGCGCTGAAAAGGTTTGGCTGACTCGAAACTTACTGTATAGCCTCAATGACAACGCCTTTCCCTACAATTTCACGACAGGACCGAACTTTGTCCCAGCTCCCAGCCGTCATCAGCGTGATGGACACCAGTATTTTGCATCAACGTCAGTTCAGTTCTTTATAAGATATTATACTTTGATAATTCGTGGATAAGAGCCCATTATATGCTCCCTTCCTGGCTAGTAGTACGTCTCAGCGCCTATCTCCGCAGCACCGAAGAACGATCTATCCAGCACAGCACAGTTCGGAGGCGCAACATTGAGCACTAATAAAAAGGTCATGCTTCCTCGTGTCATAGCCCGATCTGAGAGGATCTGGCCTTTGGTAGCTATATATTTTGCTGCGCGGTCGATGCTCAATTCACTATCGAATCTCCCCCCTTTTCTATCTTACGCTTGTCTGCAAAGATGGCCTCTCAAGATATGGGTGCGTTTGCTCCTGCAGCCTCGCTACAGGCTTCAAATGCCCAACTAAACCCATGTTTCTGACAGTTGCAATGACAAAGTTCTGGCATACCGTTGATGGCATCTTCCTGTCCGTTATCTTCCCCGAGAATTTTGCTAGGTCTTGTCATGTCAACTCAACCCTCTCAGCTGGGAATTCGTCACCACTCTTGATTTCGAGTGGAGTGTCATCCGAGGGAATCGCCCTTACCGTTGGACAATATGGGTCCGTCCTGACGGGCGTCTATTGAAATTTCCTCAGACTCCTAGGACTGACTTCTCCCCTTTGCTAGATTTACTCCCTGACCCGGATAGCTGCTCTCATGGCCGTGATCCTCGACATGATCGAACTTGACGTCTATACGCCAATCAACTGTCAGGTACGTGGAATGTTCTGTCACTCTGAGCCTCTATTGACCAGGGACGATCTCAAGCTGGGGATCATTTTTGAACTCGTAAGCGGATTCCTGTCATCTAAGGAATTCCTAATTGCTAACTACTGTGCTCTGTCTCTTTTCCTTCTAGATTTTCAGCTACTTGACGTTGGCCTGCGCATCACTATTGTTGATGCTTCGCGTGTACGTCGAGTCCTGCAATCCCTTGTATAGTTCGTCTTTTGGAAGAAAGGATTGATGGTGGCACCGCTGTCAGCATCGCCATTTGGAAAAGAAATAAGATCGTTCTGACACTTGCAACTACCATATGGGTAACAAACGTCGCATTCCTCATCCAAGGTAGGTCTCTTCCTCTGTAGGTGGACCTGAGATCTCTTATGCGTTCGTTTTGGCATCAGGAATCGTGCGGGTACATAACGAAATCCAACTACGTGGTCCGTTGGGCTGATCCCTCCCTAGATGCGTTCCGTATGGACATCCGAGGATGGTTGCGTAGTGTCCAACTCCGACATCGCCAAACTAAATTTCATCGTCACGCTCGTTACCGACATTATATTGTTCCTTATGATGCTCGCTGGCCTACTTTACTTACGCCTGGAAGGCGGGGGCACGCTCAGTCTCGGGGACTTTCTATGGAAACAGGTAGGTGGTGACAGATTTTCGTTTCTTCCATTCGCTGATGCTGTTCTGTTGAACAGGGGGTGATTTGGTTTTTACTTGCCGCAGTTGCTGAGATCCCGCCAGCGGTCAGCTTGCTACTATATATTCTCTGCGCTTCTCTTTTTCGCTCATCGTCATTTTTTGTCACAGGTGTTCTTATTTTTAAACCTGAACGGTAAATTTCTGTCCTGTGTAGTTCACCGGTGAGAAACGTTGACCGAGCTTAAACCCGCCCGCAACTCCAGAAACGTTCAACTTGGTACGCTCTTCTTCTGCTACAAATGGGGAAAGGCTGTCGATTTCTTACGCGTCCCGCAACACAGATGTTTCAGATCCCAGCTCTGATAGTATTGGCGATCGCTGCGACGCGAATGTATCGCTCTCTGATAAACTTTTCCTCTGACACGTACAGCCTCCTGACCTTACTCTCTTCTTCCGACTCACGTGGCTGATGGCTATGCAGGGCCGACGCCATTCCAAGTAGCGGTCACTCGTTGCCGAGGGTCAACAGGATCTCCGGGGATACCTCACCCAATCGAATGCATGTAACCATCCACACCACGCGCGAACATGATTTCATGACAAATCCTCGGACAAACCAGTTTAATCCTCACTTCTGCATTAAAGAGAGCTGTATATCAAATCGTGGGGATTGGGATGAGAAGGCGACCTGGGGGAGCAGCGTGGAAAAATAGATTCCATTATTAACGCGCCTGTTTAGAAACCGGCCCAATTAGTTTTTGATATGTACGATAGCTTTTGTATGTTGCCATTAATAGGGGGACAACACTGGGACAACCAGCGAACACCCCCAAGACTAGTCAACGAAGTACCTTGCTTGGCAAGATATCTGCGAGCATTGACTTTGGGTCCGTGTTCATGATTGCGTTCCCAAAGGGGTTGTAGAAACAATTTACGACACAACGGCCCTGAAATCAATGATGTCTGTTCTCACGAGTCCAGAAAACCAGAAAAGACAGCAAGTACACTTTACCGTGCGGGTATGTTACCGAACCCAGTGGTCATTACCGAGATCGCAAGATAACTTGAACCCGGCAAAAGTAGTTTTTTGACCATCTGTCGTCCGGTTTCACTCTTCCAGCAGCAACTTGACGGTTCGAATCGGTGCGCTTATTGGCACACGATGGCGAGGGCGATCGTTTATAGCTGTGAATGATCCAAACTTGTAATGAAAACCGGGCGACGGGCTTGCTGAACCCGCTCCGCTTCGAGAAAAAAAGGAGAATTTTGTGCCTAAGAAGTTGCATCACGGCCAAGTAGTCCTCAGGAAAAATAGCTGACCCAGAAAGGGTACTCGCCATCTACTACAGCCAATGCTCGAAGGGGAGTAACATATGTTGATTTCCCAACTAGCAGACATTCTCTGCCAGGTATCGTCAAGTAAACTACAGCCATAGGGCACTTACAATGTCATCAAGGACGTGAGAATCATAAAGGTACTCTCCGCACGAGAAAGAGAGCACTGGGATATAATACAGTCGTGAGTAGCCATCAAGTCCCACAGAGGCCAGGGTGATGAAATAAAATCCGGTAGTGGGACTCGGAAAAGGCGAGTGAGTTATACTTTATGGATTAGCGTTGTCTCCGAGTCCGGACTGGACCTTCCCGAAGTCCCATGCGGCTTGTCACGTCTTCGAGCAGCCACGTAGAGGATAACTACGAGGATAGAAGTGAAGAGCATTGGAATCCAAGGGAAAATGGCAAGCAAGACCGCTGGAAGAAAGTTGGCATCTTCGTTCTCACAGATCCGAAGACAGTTGAGTTGCACGACTTACCAGGATGTTGCTCGCTGTATTTGTATGACTGACCCGTCGCAGTGATAAGCAACTGCACGGCTTGTGGAGATAGCTCCATGCCATCAAGAAAGGCGGTGACTTGGGCTCGGTTGGTCGCCATCATAGCCGTATAGACTATCTCGTTACTAAGAACCGCCATATTGAAGGTATTGAAAAATGCCGCTTGGGTCTTCAGCGAGCGAGTGGCAGACTCTGGCCAAACTACCGTGACTAGAATAGAAATTGCTGTGAGGAGGGCTATAATTGCGCAAGCGGCTGTCATGGCGACACCATTCACAAAGATGCCTGTGTGGGCAAAGGGTTAGAAATGTATATGGAAGGAATGAGAGTGCTAGTAGCAGAACTACCGAGGATGTTAACATGGACAATCACGCCAGGGGGAGCCTCTTCTTGAATATCTGACCGTGCCTGGTTGGACCAAGACCAAAGCCTAGATCGAGGTATTACATTCAGTGGAGTGGAGCGAAAGGAGGATAAGACACAAACTTTATCAGGGCATACAAACCTATGGAGCCAGCGATAATACACCAAATCAAGGAAAGGGAAAGAAAAATGAGCCGCTGTTTCTTGAGGGGGGCCGCGGGGGAGGTGGACATGGCGGAAGGGGAAAGTTGAACGAGAGGTGGGTAATAATTGGTCTTTATGTACTAGTACGGAGACATCCTCGATAAGGCTGCTTTGGCACCCACACGTTGAGCGTAAAACCTAAAATACAGGGACCGCCATCACCGGGCCACCTTTACCACTATCTGTTTCCTTTAGAAACCAATGCACTGTATGCTCGCCATGCAGTTAGTCGTCTGGTTCCTGATTGGGGATCGGTGATCTTGAGCAATATCAGACAAGGTGTGCATATCTGAGTCGAAGGCTTTCAACTTTTGTCTGCGAGTAAATGGCATGACGATCCTATCCTAGGATGCGAGTGATCGTTCCTGATGGTGGTCATAATCAGGGCATTCGATTTACGGCCAATCAGTCACGTTGTTACCTTGCTTACAAGGTTCTAGCGAACTGGTTTACGTAACTAGAATTGCCGACGATGTCGGCCTCGACCTTGTTTGCAGCTGCATACAACACTCCCTTTTCACTTTTCATTCTCCCCTGATCAACCGACGGTACTCGGTCATGCGTCCACCAGTCCCCGCCTCGGCCTGGAAATGCACAAACTCATCAAACATCTCCTTTTGGCGTTTCTGATGCTGTACAATACCCCCGCAACGCCTCGCAAGCGGCCCTCAAGGGTTCGGGCTCCGTCGGCACATCCGCATGCAACGCCATCAAGTCCGATACGTCTTCCTCCTCCACCGCGTCCGCCTTGCGCTTCGTCCTACCGTTCACCCTCGGGCATAGGCATAGGCTCCTCGACTGCGTTGAGGGCAAGCAAAGGCAACGGCGGTGCGGCGCGAGGACTGGGCCTTCATTCTCGAGGTCTGCGAGCGGGCATTGGCCACCGAAGCGAACGCACCTAAACTTGTCCATCTTGTTGTAATCTCGTCCACCCAGCTTTGGGTTATCATGCTTCGGAAGACACCAGTCGATCCAGCTGAGTTGGATACCAGCACGGCCGTAGCAGCGGCACCCGCGGATCCACGACTACGCGTGCCTCATTAGCGGCATTGGTGGAAGCTACAGCTGCCGCTGCCGTCTCTACCAACGTGAAGAACAAAGGGTGGGATATCCTCAGCCCCGGGAAGCCTCCAAGCTTAACGCCGCCCTCGTTGGAGTTGGACTCTCGTACAACGGCAGCTTCGTGAGTGTAGATATTTTTTAGTTTATTTGAATTGATGTTACTTTTTGAGTCGTTTTTTTAATTTGTTTGCAATGGGAAGGAGGGGCCTCGCCCCACGTGCACGTGAAGTAGTGACGGGTTGTCAATCAAAATGACAAATAAGAATGGTGAGGGAGCGTTGGCGGTCACTCCAGAGACGCAGCGGTCGTATCGCAACAGAGGGGGTGACCCTGACGGGTCACGCCGATAGTGTTGGAAAAACACACAGAGAGTCATGTTTACAATGAGTCATATGGAAGAAAATATGACAGTGACAGGGACTGCAAGGACAGTTGACGTGTTATCTTCGGGGGAAGGGAGGCTCGGGAGACTGTATGGAATGAGCAGGAAGAAGGGCGACAACGCACGGCAACGCGGGTCACGCCCCATGCATAAGGAGATTTGAACATATCATCTTTGACAGTGCACACGTCACAAAACATACCCGGTAAGGCTACTGTACCACATATTTTTTTTGCGCGGAATGAACAGGAAAGGCAGGCTATCATCATGAAAAACGACATCCGGAGGCCAACGAAGAAAGGAAAAATGATGACGTAAGCTAATTACCAACACCTGTCATCAGCGGGCGCATAGACCTTGCAAGCAACGTAACCTTTTTTCCTTCCTAACTTGCCCGTTCGATGCTTTCCGAGAGTGCACTCCTCATTTTGCGATGACCTTTAGATTTGTTTGATCTCGGAACCTCTTGAATGTTGACGTAGGGACAATCTATGGCTGTTGCTACCTCTCAACCTCTTTTATCTCGGACAAATACGTAAGAAACAAACCGCGGGTAGTCAGCCGACTGCCTATGCCTCTTATATTCTAGAAGCCGCCAGTTACATGACAGGACCATGACACAGGAGGAGGAGAAATGAGGCAACAGCACACTTGATCTCTGACCTGAACCAATATGGGTGACGGTCATGGCCATAATATCTCTGACTACCCACAACTCAATTGTTCGCCTGGGGCCAAGTGGATAAAGAGTCTTACCAACGATCGTACAGGCAATTTCACTGGTGGTCATTTCTCAGGTATCAACCTTTCTTCTGTCCTCGTCACCCATCGATTGGATGATATCGAGTTCGTCGAACTCCAGAGGTGGAGTGCCCCGGGCATCAGCAAACCTTCCTTTCAAGAGGCCCTTAAGCAG
>QLPA01002184.1:0-24195 GCA_003313945.1 Lactifluus pinguis | reverse complement strand
GTATAGTAATAGTCTCAGGCTCTCTCTGCATGTATGACCTCGTCAGGCTCCGACTCGCGGGACCTTCAGCGTCCCTGCCGACCGTGTTCCAATCCTTCGACGACTCCAGGTCCCCAACCTTCAAGTTTACCAGACCTTCGATGCGACTGAGCGAGGGGGAGAGGGCCCTGGAGGTCTGTGCTGCAGAAAAGGAAGCAGTACCAAGTGGGGCTGACGAGTTGGAAAGAGGTCTTGGTCTTGGCGGGCAGTATCACAGAAACGTCTGCATGGCGAATCTGCAAATTTGGTCATTTCCACTTGATCAATCGCATGTATGCGAAAAGCTCTTGATGATAGATCCTTTCCTTGTAATTGGCTGATAATATATGGCCGAAGATAACCTGATGCTCGCTTGCCTTTGTTAATACATCCAATGACAAGTTGACAACAGTATCCCAGAGCATGTCCTTGGTGAACCTATCATTCTCGAACCCCATAAAAAACAATCCCCTGGAAACTTGACATGGCTCCACATTTAGGCACCCACTACAGTACCTAGAATTGTAGGGTTACTAACTTGGCCCCGTCGGTCGTCAGGCAACTACGTCTTGTTTTCGTCCCAACTCGTTCAAGTTCAATTCGAGAAGGAAGTATAGTACTCGTATAGGTAAACGGTTTCTGCCAGTGACGCGTGCACGACTCCGATCTCTGACGATTCTGGTTTCAAGAGACGATTGCTAAGGATTTAAACTACTTGTCGAGCAACGTTGGGAAACGTGCAGCGGTCCATGACGTACTGGCGAGGAACCGGTTCCATTGGATTACGGAGTTACCCAGTACCCCAACGGAACCATGCAGGCCCATCGCGACCACTGGACAGAAACCGCGGTTCGTAGAAGATCTTCTCACCCTGTCCGTTACTAACCCTGAAACCCTCGAAGTCCTACAACAGTCGATGGGGCCTCGACTCACATAGTACCCGCGAGTCTCTTCCGCGTATACCCACAAGCACTTCTCGTCCGTAACTGGTTGTTTGACAAGCGCTTCACACTCACCGTCGAGACGAGCACCCGCGCGGGGGTGATGGCGAACATTCGCCTTGTGACTCGTATGAAAGAATCGTTTCCGACCGTGATCCCATACCAGGGCGTAGGAACGATTGGAAGGCGTACGTATTGATGCGGAGTGCTTTGCCGCAGCAACGTTTCGCGTAACATGCTTCTAAGCCGACTCGGACGAAAGCGTTCTATGATTCTCCAATTTTCGCGCAGAGTGGATGAAATTCATGGGTACGTTTGTTCGCCAACACCTCATTGGGAGACACGCTTGCTGAACATAGTAGCTTGTCTATCCTCGGGCGCGTTCGCGCATATGGCGCTACTTGACACAGTTCGCGGGTTTGCTTCATGATCGTGGTTGTGTATCAAAACCGGCACGCGCTTACGCGTGCCTTTGACCAAGTCCTCACGGAGACGATTAGCGAGCGCTGTCGCACATGAGTCTTGTCCATAGCTGATTCGGCTGCCTCTGAAGTTTTCTTTTCTCCCCAACATTTCCCTATTCTAATCATAGATGAAATGCTGCAACCGCGCTCACCCTCCTGTGCCGTGTTCTCACATCTCCCTCAGTTGGCCTCAAGTGTGATGCTGCGACCGGTTGGGGTATTGATCACCGGACTTTGGCCTATTTGCATCCCGAGACTAGTGAATGGGCTGCGCTGTTGACGACCCGTTTTTCGAGACAAACTAGGTGAGTACGAGCGGTCACAGTGCGGGAAACCTTGACGTACCACGTTACGCGGCTTTTCAAAGCGTCTTTAAATACGGGCTGAGGATCACATTATCAGGCTTTACAGCGAGCGCCATATCAACGTGAGCCGTCTGTTCTCGTGCGTCGCAGATCTCCCTGGACCTGACCTTATCGATTTCGGCGCACAATTACGGGCGCGCCGCGTAAGTTTGTTACCTCGAACCGACGCACGCCGACACTCCCACCGCTGCTCGCCTGTGAAGTTGTCATTCCATCACAACTAACTTATAACTCGTTTACATGACGTAGCCTTGAATAGAAAAATTTCACTGACTTGCACGCGTTTCTGCGTGCCTTCGCTCTTCCCTCCCTGCTGCCCTGCCTTTGATGCCTGCACTTTAATCAAATTTCCCATCTTCCAAATTCTGTTGAGTGAGCCAAACACCAGGCTGATTTCCCAGCTCTATGGCCATCTTTCCAACCAGTGAGTTGGCTCCCCTACCTTCAAGGAAGGCCTTGCTCGACACAATGTACATGTGGCGTTTGCACCGTGTAAGCATGACATTTGTGCGCTGCCAACTCTTCAAAAACCCGAGTTCTCTTGTGCGGACTAGGGAAATGACGATCACTTCGTCTTCGTTTCCTATTTGTGTGTGTTAGGTTGTGAACGATCCACGATGCGCGAGAGCCAGACTCGGACAAACCTTGAAATGCATCAACATTGAAGCACTTGTCATGGAGCTCCTTTGCTTTGAGTGCCTTTTCAATAGCACTTCTCTGTGCTTCGTATGGAGTGATAATCCTGTATGGTATGTCCTCATCCTGGAGGTGCCGAGCGAGAAGTACAACGGCCTCGACTTCCTGTTGGTTCTGAAAGCGTCGTTAGCAGCGCTTTGCCGAGAATGCGAGCGCGGCACTCACGAATTGGCTCTTTCCGCCTCGGTCCACGTCAAGTTGCTCGCGACCATGTACATCAACAAAATGGCATGCAACGATGCCCGACCTTACACGATGATGGGGATTTGATTTGAGTCGTCCATCATAGACATGGTGAGATATAAAGTCACCAATTTGGGGTGGCATACGATCTTAAATGCTCGGTCAATAAGCGGTATGTTTCGACGACTGGCAGAAATTGGAGGCTCACATTGGGTGTCTAAAAAGGAGACTGAGCTTCTCAGATGTCCCCGCTCGAAGATACTTTCCAAGTCCCGAAGAGAGTCTTGATCGTGGGGTGGTACTTGAAACGAGGTCAGTCCCGGGCTGCCAGTAAGAAAGAGACACATAATAATACCTACATTGCTTATTGTCTCCGATAAAGCATAGTTTTTGCAAAGTATGGCCGAACCCGTCGAATAATGGGATATACTGACTAACCTCGATTTGGCTTGCCTCATCAATGATAACATTGATGACGGGGACAGCCTGGGTCAGTCCAAGCTCCTGCACTTTCGGGTTTGACAACATGTCCAGTGTGCAGAGTATAACTTGTGAGCCTTTCAAAACCTTTTCCAGGCCACCCTGCGGTCCCTGCCTGGATAGGTTACCGAGGAGAATGACGTTGCTTTCGATTTCTTCATACAGGTGCTCATGCCTATAAATGAGCCAAAATACTCAACGCCCCAACAAAGTATTTGCTCACCATTGAGAATAAAAAGTTCGGGAGATTAGAAGCTTGAAATTGAGAAATCCGAGCTTGGCTAACTTCTCAGCTATGGCTTTGACAGCAAAATTTGACTGAGCCATTAGCCAGATGCCCGTTTTTCCAGCTTTAATAGCAGACATAACATAGGTGGCAACAACAGTCGTCTTTCCGGTGCCAGGAGGGCCTTGAACAAAAGAGATACGCGTGTCAAGCGACTGGGAAAGCATGGCAGCAAGCGCCGATTTCTGAGAGTCGTTCAAAGGGGCATCAGGGTGCTCAGAAATTTCTATAGCGGGATCATCAGGGGGTGGGGCTGGCCAACAGACAGGTTGAGAAGGACACCAGACGGCCTGTATCCAGTGATTGTCAAAAATGGGCAAAGACCTCTGTAACATACGCAAGATGGCCTCATTGCGCTTCGTCTCAGCCCAAGTGGAAGCAACTCTCCCAATAGATGCAATAGACGTTATGATTTGATCCTCCAGGTTGTGTGCCACATCTATTCGGGCCACTCTACCACGGACAGTGACGGCTTCACCAATGATGGAGAGTGATGCAGAGCCCGAGGCCACAGTGAGTTTTACCTAGATAAGGAGGCTTAAAATAATCCACTGGTTACGTTGTTGAATGCTTACTGATGTGTTGGTGGTTATACGATTTGAGTAGTTCTGAGATTCTGCAACCACTTGCCCGGTTGTGGAGCCCCAGTAGGCTTCGGCATCATGAGCCGTGAGCCGGGGTTTCCGGAGGTCTTGTCGCAGTATGTCATATACTACTTTTTGTAGAAATTCAAGTTCCTTAGGAAGGAGCGTAGTGAGAACTCACGTGTAACAAATGCGACAAAGTGACTCACATGTTCGGAAAAGACTCTCATATCCACTTTTGGGGCCGCGGAGAACATATCTTTGACGTTGCCGAGATCATACTGCCCAAGATAATGACATAACCACGCCCTCTGCACTAGTGCAATTAAGTCGTCCCTTTCAAGTTGCTTGTGGACTGACTTGCTTTCAAAAGCGCTAGTGATATTCTCTACCCAGAAGGAGGATCTATCATCGATGATAAACTTTACGGAGTCGATGACATCCCGATTAGTGCCGGGGAGAGCAGACTGTATATCAACCGCATTGGCGAGATGAACGTTGTAATGGAGATGCAAAGAAAGAGCAAGGGGTGCAAGATCGAAGGCGTAATGGGTGTTGTGGGGATTACAAAGGAGCTCTTCGAGTCTATTGCGGCGCTCTCTAATCTGTCTTTGATCGCCACTCGGATTGTTATTGCGATCAACCTTTGAACTACGAAACTTGATGATAAGCGCGCGAGCGCCAAATACACAGGCAAGAGCTGGCAAGCCACCGGACTGGGAGTAAGCCGGGGAGATGCCCACGGAACGGGGAGAGTTCGAGTCGGAGCCCACAAGCCACTGGAGGTCGGTGGTTTCGAGGTCCTTTTCGTGTACAATACGAGCATCGATGTCATCGATAGGCTCGTCAATAAGGTTCTGACTGATTAGCCAGGGCATCACGACTGAAGGAGGAGTGAGTGAGTCGTGAGCAATCTTGGTTGTGGATAGGTGGGATTCAGTGCCAAACGGCGAAAGATAGACTTGAAAGTTCTGTGGGTGACTGTCGTGGTAGCAAGGAAAGACGACTGCGCAATCGATGGGATGAAGCGTGCGAAGGGACTCGTGGCTTAGTTGATGTCCAGGCCTATTGCCGCCGGGGTGTCGTAGCCAGCAAGGAAGCGGAGATATGGATTCTTTATTCGACCTTGCATCGTCAATCACGAGACTCGTCCAAATGGGTACACTGATCCCTCACTGGCAGAGGCTAGGATCCCTGCGTGGATGGTACCGAGGATTTTACAAAACTCACCTTCGCTGACATCCGAATACCAGAGGGATACCCTTCGGGTGCACTACGAGTGTTGCCATGCTGTCAGTTCTTAGGTCTCATTACAGGTACCGGGAGAAGTGGACTGTGCCTTCTTGATAAGGAAGTTCGACTGGCATGAAGCCCCGTCTTATCTGAACGTCCAAGATGATACTAGCTCATTCAGTCCCACCTTCGAGTGAGTCTCCTAGCTTACTCACTGCAAGATACGCTCCACCACAAATATGCATCGTCTATCAATGCGATGGATATCATGGTTGTATCTCAGCCATTTCCAGTACGCCAATCTAATGGTTGGCAGGCACATTAGAATAAAACCTGCACCATTGCAAGCCCCAGTCGAAAGGGAATGGCAACGGGAACAAGTAAATAAGCATTGGAAATTGGAACTAGTCGGTTGGTTAACTAACCTCGTCAATTGGCGGGGTTGAGTCAAAGTTGTCCACGCAAAAGATGAGATTCTAGGATCTGGTAGGCTCCCCTAGCTCGGCCTTGGAGTCCCCCTTCCTGTGAAGAATTATCTCGACCCTATTAACGTTTAGTACTTACGAGAGTGCCCACGTGAATAGAACAGGTAGAAGTGTGAAGCCCATTAAGATACGGTGACATGAAAATGTGTCCTTAGATTCGTGTGTTTTAAACTCAAGTTGTCATTTCACAGGGGGTCGACTCGAAAGGCGATTGACCGCTAACTGTGACCGCGTTCTCTTTGGGGCTATCAACGCGGTATGAATCGGCCCGGACCGCAACCTCTCTCGGTTTCACCTGCAAGCTCTCATGGCGACTCCCTTGTTAATCGGGATTGGTGCCATTGCCGCTGGTTTGGCCGGTCGCCACTTACTCAGTCGCAGTGCGAGGGGTGTTGCAGACCAATGGGTTAAAGGGGGATTCAAAGCAAAAATGGATCGGAAGGAGGCCCTAGCGATCCTTGGTCTCAAGTGTGTATATCCGCCTTCCCTTCATACGACTCTACTCAATTAACATTTTGTAGGGATGGCCCAACACTCAAACCGAGATTAAAGGACGCTCATCGCCATATCATGCTCGCTAACCATCCAGACCGTGGTGGCGCTCCTTACCTTGCCAGCAAAATCAATGAAGCTAAGGACATGCTGGAAAAAGATCTCCGGGTTCGATAATGTCGTTTATCTTCCTCCTTTATACTTGCTGTATGTTGTAGGCAACCCCACACTTTACTGTCAAGTGCTAATAATCCCACAGGTTTCTTCACGTAAAGTTGACTGTATCGACACCATAATTTACCATCAACCACCATTCAACCGAGTTTACGAGTGTTTTCTGCCCTGCTGACTGCCTGAATATTGGGATTCTGGGATGGCAAACTGCATCCCGCCGCTTTTGCTGAGTACGAAGTACAGCTACTCCTCGATCCAACCATCCTTTTCATCCTTAAATCTCCTTCATTTGAATCCCCGTTCTGCGATGTGGTAAAATCGGTGTCATGCGGGAAGACTGAACCAGCGTCGGTCGCCTCTGGCCTTTCTGGACAAAGCCCATCCTCGGTTGCGGAGTCTGCAATTACGAGGCAGATTTGGGCATGGGCTCAACAGGGTTTGAGCTGCCAAAGCTGCAAGGACGCGACGTTTGAAGAGACCGGTGATAAGGGTGAGTTTGATCCCTTCGTTCAAATCTTTACGGATCCGTATTGCGGACTTGTGAAATTGCTGGTTCTGCCAAATCAGACGGACGACGGCGCCCGAATGATAACGTCCTTACAATCTCCGATCCTCGAATTCTCGAAATCGACCGCGGTAGTCTTTGCTCTTCGTCCTCCAAGAGGGTATGTGGCATTCAACCTGGTGGCTCGATTTACGCCTGGCTGTCGCGACGAGGCTGCCCTCCTGCATCCCGGAAGTTCTTAACAAGACACATGTAGCTCGCGCGTTAAAGAGCTATATATTTCCTTTGAAGAAAGATCGGGAACGTTTATGTTACTGTGGCATCCAAGAAGGGGTCATCATAGCATTGTAGGCGTAATGAGATTACAGTCCTATCTGTAGCGTGTCTAGCGCGACGCTGCTGTCACTAATTGAAATCCCTCGGAGTGCTTTTTCATCTGGGCGAGAATAGACGTGGGAAAATAACTGTTGGCATACAGGCTGAGGAACGATGGAGGACCCGTGAGTGCCAGTGGCGTGTGTAAACGACTCGGATGGTCCAGCAGATAAGGTTGTGTTCAAGTTGGCATTACATAACAGTACTCGTCAAGTCTTCCCATGTCAAGTCATGCTCGGGGAAGCCTCATGTACTCTACTATGTAATCTTAACCGACGCACACACATGGCTCAGATTCACAATTCCTGATGCACTGTAGCATGTCCCAACTGTGAGTGGTAATTGTCATGGTAGCCGTGCTCTATGAAAATTTTATCCCAGATTCTGAAGCGACCGTTCATGGCGCCCGCCTCCGACGCCTTGTTTACAACGCAAAACGAAGACATTCTGCCAACTCAAGTCAAATTGTCCTGTAGTAGAGATCGGACTTGTTCTCACGGTTGCGCGGTATAATTAAATCTGAGTAATCATTTCGCGATGGACCTGGATTCAATTTCTGCAGTACATCTTCATACAAACCACAGCTTCCGCTCATCAAAGAGATGCTCCCATCCTCCGCGGAACGTGCGGCCTTCGCAACGACTGCCCGACTTCTTTCCTGCCTCGTCACAGAATCTCTCGTCCCCGCTAGATTCATACCTCTTCCGTGGTCCGATGGCGTTGGCCTTGCCGTCCTACTAAACCCACCTATATCGAATATCCCTGTGCTTAACTCCAAGTCTTACTCGGAAGGAGATATCCTTGCCATCGTACCGCTGAGACACATCCCACTTCTCCGAACCGAGTCGAGCGATCCCCGATGGAAAGAGATTGGACTACTTGACCCACTTGATATATTTCCAAGGGTGTTTGTGACCTCGCAAGATGGCGATCTAGACGAGCACTGGGAGGTATGGCCGTCAAATTCTATACGATTACATTCATGCTCAGCTATCCTCTCTGTATAGTCACAAGATAACCTCCATTCGACGATCAAGCAGGCGTTATCAATGCCTGGCTGGTCGATCTCCGGTACAACGCTGATCAAGAAGATGGATGACCCTTTGAAGTTATGGGACAAGTTTGCCACAAGTATTGATCTCGATGGTCGGACGCACTCTGAGATCTCTCAAGAACTCGCGAATTCAGTGGAGTGGCAAGGTTACTCGTATGACCACCCACCGAACGCGCCAACGTTTTCGTCTCCTAGCATTGACTGGGAGCAGTCGATTGTCGAGGGTCATCCCATACACCCCGTTCGTGTTCCTTCCAATCTCAGCACGAGGAAACTCATTTATGAGACTAGGTGCATAAGATGCGCCAGTTCTTGCCTCCCATACCGTCGCTTACCCCAGGAAGCTATGACTTGTATTCCCCACGTTTACGTCTTGTTGCGCTCCCTCGAACAAGTCTACACGTGACGGGAGACTTTGAAGCCCTCATTCGGCCCGTTCTCAAAGCGGCAGTAACAAGTGCAGGCAAGGCACTTGACGTGCCAGAGAATTACGTTATTATACCAGTACACGAGCTGCAGGTTTCGCACATACTCGAAAAGTTCAATGAGGCCATCATTTATCCTGATGAATTTCATGTCCCGGCTCGCGCTCAGCAAAGCATCCGGTGAGTATCTTGCTTCCTTTGCACGGCTTCTGGGTTTTCGGCTTAACCATTCCCATACAGGTCCGTGATCCTTCCCGAAGTCCTGCCGACGACTCACCTCAAACTTGGAGTTGGCATGAAGCTGACGTCCGCTCTTCGCGCAATATCCCCAATGAGTGCCTATTTCGGGCCACGTTTCTCCACAGAGGTCGTGCCAGCCTTGCACTTTGATCGATCCTTGCTCACTGTTGCACTGGAATTGGCGAGCGTCGTTCATGCCATGCCGGATAGCGACACGGCGTGTCATTGCTCCGCAATTGTGCGCGAGTGTCATGAGAACGGCAGCGAGGCCCGCGGGGAAAGATTAATTGTCTGTACTAGCCTCGTTGAGCGTGGTCATGCGGGGACGGATGGTGTTACACCCAGTGTTGTGAGGGCGTTTGGGTTAAATACTGAGGACAAGCGGATCAAATGGCTTGACGAGTGAGTACCCCATCCCGCCAGCGTCCATTCAATATTTAAACCCTGTATCGGTGGGGCTGAACGCATCCTGTTATAGTTTCGCGCGCGTTTTCTTTGTCGCGTTCCTCCCACCAATGCTCAAGGATGGCGTTGCTCTTGAGGCACATCCGCAGAATACCGTTGCGCGTTTCTCTCTCGCGGCGCCACACGAACTCCGTGGCTTCGTTATACGTGACTTTGGTGGGCTACGCGTGCACCCGCCTACTCTTCTCGCCTCCACAGGTGTTACGCTGAGTATTCACCCGGGCAACTCGATCGCTACTGAGACGATCGATGAGGTCTATACGCGGATGTACCACACGATGTTCCATAATCATCTGCAGCAGCTGGTGCGGGTACTTGGGCTGCATTACAATGGCAAAGGATGGGAGGTCATACGCGTGCGTCTACGTGAGTCGATCCCGCCTGGTCACGCTCTCGAGAGGGCTTGGCTGGGGGAGGAGGCAAAGACGATACCCGGAAAATGCTTCGTACGGATGCGCATGGTCGGAGCAGTCAGAAATGTGAGTTTTTTTTTCGCTCTCGTTCGCAATAAATCCTCCTATTCCTGAACGAATTTATGAAAAGCATTTACATCAACCTTTCCCTAATCTTTTGCATTACACTGGCACTGGTGTTGATGAAGACGCGCGCCAGGGCTAGTAAAGGTAGATCACTTGATATTCCATTCGTTCTGGGTGGAACAGGTGGAGCAGGGGTATGTAAGAAGCAATGGAAACCAAAACGGTTACTAGTTAGATACAATTACACTTAAGAAGTTGGCTTTTCCCCAGGATACTAGTTATAGTGCGTAACCTGCACTCCGTTGACGATCTCGTACTCGATCCCATCTTCTCCCCGTTGTAGTTGTGAAATGCCATACGACGCGGACCTAATTAAAAGTACGGCTAGTTTTCCTTACTAGAGCATGGCAAATTCTCTAGAGCTAGTACAGAAACTAGGGTGACTAGAGCGACTAGCCGAACCTAGCCAGTACTAACTTAGCGGTACTAAGGGGCTTTGTGATGTGATATATTATGGCAGGCAGACCTGGCTCGGCTCAGCTTGTGGTGAACATGCCGCGCCGCTAGGAACTCGAAGTGACAACCCCACTGGCAAAGACAAGCGTTCGTAGCCCTTGTCGTAGCCTGTCGAAAAGGAGATAAGAAAAGATGCATAGGGCTATGCTGAATGCGTCTTATGGACGACAAGCTTTATGCAACTAAATTAAAAGGCTTGACTTTTGAAGTTTATCCGTATGGGAAAGACAACTGGGGCGCTTCTGAATCACGCATGAGGTGTTTGTTGTCGGATCAATGTCAATCACTACGGAATCATGATAAAGGCCAGACAACTTGAATGCCACACAAGATGATGGAAAAATAATAGATAGGATCGTGATGGCTAACGGAATCGACCACCTAAGTTACTCAGGACTCCGGCGAGGCGCCTGTCAATGAGCCGAGAAAATAAGGTTGTGTTCAATTTGGCAAGTACGTTCTTCATAACCGCCCACGTCAACTTTCATGTCAAGTCATGCGCAGGGAAGCCTCACGTACTGTATGCAATCCTACCTGGACAAAAGGGGACGTGCTAACCGAGGCGAGAGTGAAGGCCCGAACGGAGGCTAAAAGCCCGCCAAAAGCATAAAAGTTACCAGTACACGTCAACTTTCCGAGTCGTGCCAGTGGGGGAAGCCTCATGTACTGCATGGAATCTTAACGGACGGACACAACTGGCTCGGTTAGCGTGGCTCCGACTCGGACCATGTCGACATTCACAAATGGTAGCCCTGCTCTATGACTTTTTTTATCCCGGATTCTGAAGCGACCGCCCATGGCGCCCGCCTCCAACGCATGTTTACAACACAAAACGAACATATTCTACCACCTAAACTCAAATTGTACTTAGTGGAGATCAGAACTTGTTCTCACGGCCGCAAGGTATAAGAGTAATCATTTCGCGATATGAATCTGGATTCAATTTCTGCAGTACATCCCACAGCTTCCGTTCGTCCAAAGCGATGCTCCCATCCTTCACGGAACGCGCGGCCTTTGCAACAACTGCCCGACTTCTTTCCTGCCTCGTCACAGAGTCTCTCGTCCCCGCTATATTCATACCTCTTCCGTGGTCCGATGGCGTTGGCCTTGCCGTCCTACTAAACCCATCTATATCGAACATCCCTGCGCTTGACTCCAAGTCTTACTCGGAAGGAGATATCCTTGCTATTGTACCGCTGAGACACATTCCACTCCTCCGAACCGACTCGAGTGACCCTCGATGGAAACAGATTGGACTACTCGACCCACTTGATATGTTTCCGTGGGTGTTTGTGGCCTCGCAAGATGGCGATCTAGACGAGCACTGGGAGGTATGGTCGTCAAATCCCATCCGATTAGATTCATGCTCAGCTATCCTGTGTATAGTCACAAAGTAACCTCCATTCGACGATCAAGCAAGCGTTATCAATGCCTGGCTGGTCGATCTCCGGTACAACTGTGATCAAGAAGGTGGATGACCTTTTGATTTTATGGGACAAGTTTGCAACGAGTATTGACCTCGATGGTCGCACGCACTCTGAGATCTCTCAAGAACTCGCGAATTCAGTGGAGTGGCAAGGCTACTCGTATGACCACCCACCGAACGCGCCAACGTTTTTGTCTCCTAGCATTGACTGGGAGCAGTCGATTGTCGAGGGTCATCCCACACACCCCGTTTGTGTTCCTTCCGAATTCAACACGAGGTAATTCATTTTATGAGATTAGATGCACAAGATGCGCCAGTTCTTGCCTCCCATACCATCGCTTACTCCAGGGAGCTATGACTTGTACTCCCCACGTTTACGTCTTGTTGCGCTACCTCGAACAAGTTTACATGTGACGGGAGACTTTGAAGCTCTCATTCGGCCCGTTCTTGAAGCGGCAATAACAAATGCAGGCAAGGCACTTGACGTGCCAGAGAATTACGTTATAGTGCCAGTACACGAGCTGCAGGTTTCGCACATATTCCAAAAGTTCAATGAGGCCATCATTTATCCTGATGAATTTCATGTCCCGGCTCGCGCTCAGCAGAGCATCCGGTGAGTATCTTGCTTTCCTTGCACGGTTTCTGGGTCTTCGGCTTGACCATTCTCATATAGGTCCGTGATCCTTCCCGAAGTCCTACCGACGACTCATCTCAAACTTGGAGTTGGCATAAAGCTGACGTCCACTGTTCGCGGAATATCCCCAATGAGTGCCTATTTCGGGCCACGTTTCTCCACAGAGGTCGTGCCAGCCTTGCACTTTGATCGATCCTTGCTCACCGTTGCACTGGAATTGGCGAGTGCCGTTCACGTCATACCGGATAGCGACACGGCGAGACATTGCGCTGCAATTGTGCGCCAATGTCATGAGAACGGTAGCGAGGCCCGGGGGGAAAGACTGATTGTCTGTACTAGCCTTGTTGAGCGTGGTCATGCGGGAACGGATGGTGTCACACCCAGTGTTGTGAGGGTGTTTGGATTAGATACTGAGGACAAGCGGATCAAGTGGCTTGACGAGTGAGTACTGCATCCCGCCAGCGTCCATTCAACGTTGAAATTCTTATATCGGTGGGGCTGAACGCATCCTGTTATAGTTTCGCGCGTCTTTTCTTTGCCGCGTTCCTCCCGCCAATGCTCAAGGATGGCGTTGCTTTTGAAGCACATCCACAGAATACCGTTGCGCGTTTCTCTCTTGCGGCGCCACACGAACTCCGTGGCTTCGTTATTCGTGACTTTGGTGGGTTACGCGTGCATCCACCCACTCTTCTCGCCTCCACAGGTGTTACACCGAGTCTTTACCCCGGCAACTCGATCGCTACTGAGACGATCGATGAGGTGTATACGCGCATGTACCACACGATGTTCCACAATCATCTCCAGCAACTGGTGCGGGTGCTTGGGCTGCATTACAATGGCAAAGGATGGGAGATTATACGTGTGCGTCTACGGGAATCGATCCCGCCTGGTCACGCTCTCGAGAGGGCTTGGCTAGGAGAGGAGGCAACGACGATAGCCGGAAAATGCTTCGTACGCATGCGCATGGTCGGAGCATACAGAAATGTGAGTTTTTTTTTCGCTCTCGTTTGCAATCAATCCTCTTATTCCTGAATCAATTTATGGAAAGCATTTACATCAACCTTTCCCTAATCTTTTTCATTACACTGGTGATGATGAAGACGCGCGCCAGGTTAATCAAGGCTAGTAAAGGTAGATCACGTGATATTCCATCGTCTGGGTGGAGCAGGGGTATGTAAGAAGCACGATGGAGACCAAAACGGGTTAGTTTAGATACAATTACATTCAAGTTGTGTTCCCCACATCCCAGTACCACTGTTCTCGAAGTTCGCTCCTTTCCAATTTTTTTGGATACTAGTTGTAGTGCGTAACCTGCACGCCATTGATTCTCGTGCTCGGTCTCATCTTCTGACCGTTGCAGTTGTGAGATGCCATACGACGGACCTAATCAAAAGTGTGGCGATGACTTGTACATCATGATTCACGGGGGCATCGTCGACGTGTCGGATGTAGCGCCATTGACCATCCCAGTCCTTGATCTGCAGGGCGGTGGCGGGCTGGCTCCATATTGCCGTGAAACTTGTGTGATCTATGACGGGTATCGTAAGGTACGAATGGGTCGGTGGTCATGGTATGGGTAAAATGTTATTACATTCATCCTGATATTGTTTGTTTTCTCTTCTTCCTGAGTGCGGGGATTGCTGTTGAAGGCAATGATGTCAGTTGCAGTGGAGTTTGATCCCGAAATTTAAATTCTTTACGAATCCGTATCGCGGACTTGTGAAATTGCTGGTTCAAGTTCTTGCCAAATAAGATGGACGACGGGATAACGTCCTTATAACCTCCAATCCTCAAATTCTCGAAATTGACCGCGGTAATCGCCCTCCAAGAGGGTATGTGGCATTCAACCTGGTGGCTTGATTTACGCCTGGCTGCCGTGACGAGGCGCCCTCCTGCATCCCGGAAGGTCTTAACAAGGCACATGTAGCTCGCGCGTTAAAGAGCTGTCTATTTCCTTTGATTGGGAATGTTTATATTATTGTGGCATTCAAGAAGGGACCATCATAGCATTGTAGGCGTAATGAGATGATAATATGTGTAGTCCCATCTGTAGCGTGTCTGGCGCGACTCTGCTGGCCCGCTAATTCAACTCCCTCAGAGTGCTTTTTCATTTGGGTGAGAATATACGAGACCTATGGTGGGCAAATAACTGTTGGTATACAGGCTGAGGAACGATGGGCTCGAAGGACCCGTGCGGGGCGTGTGTAAACGACTCGGAGAGTCAGATGCATAGCTACACGTCACCTCAACATGGACAGCGATAAGGCACACCACATCCCCTTCTCTATCTTGAGTGCGCACTCCACCTCCAAGAAGACAAAGCATCGTCCAGAGCAATTTGAGCGCCCCGTCTCATCTAACTGTTGGTGAATTGAATCGTCTGAGCCAGGTCCCCTCTGTGTCGTACAGTTGTAGCAAAATATCAGAGTCAGATGGGCTCAGATTGAATGCTTCCCTAAAAACTGACTATGTTCATTGAAGGCATCATCAATAAATGCAAAGTTACTAGAGTGACTAGCGCTGCCTAGAGCTGCCTAGCGACACTAGTGCTAGTACGGCCTAAACTGCGGCCTAGTTGCGCTAGGTTGTGCCAGGTCATTCTAGTATTTGAGCTAGAGCTAGCTGAAAAACTAAAGCTAGTCAAGAAACTAGCACCACTTAGGGCTAGTTTTCCTTGCATGACAAATTCCTAGGAGCTAGTACAGAAACTGGAGCGACTAGAGCGACTAGCCGAACCTAGCCGGTACAGCGGTACTAGCTCTAGGTCGCTCTAGTAACTTCATGTCTTGCTGATGACTCATGGGTGACACTGCAGAATGCAGCTACGGGGCCGCTCTAGGAACTCGAAGTGACGACCCCACTGGCAAAGACAAGACGTTCGTAGCCCTTGTCGTAGCCTGTCGAAAAGGAGATAAGAAAAGATGCGCATGTAGAATGACTTGGGATCCCGACTAGCTAGTAGTAGCATAATAGGGCTATGCTGAATGCGTTCTTATGAACGACAGCCTTTATGCAACCATATTAAAAGGCTTGACTTTTGAAGTTTCTCCGTATGGGAAAGAGGACTTGGGCGCTTCACGTATGAGGTGTTTGTTGTCGGATCAATTCAAATCACTACGGAATCAATAGATAGGATGGATAACAGAATCGACCACCTAAGTTACTTGAAAGGTTGGCAGGACTCCACACTGACGAGATAGACAAAGACTTGTCAAAGATCAATCGAAGCAAATACAGTAACTTGAAGGTCACGGTTGTGTTCAATTTGGTTACATAACCGTCTATTTCAACTTTCCTGTCAAGTCGCGCGGGGACTCGGAAGCCTCACGTACTGTATGTAATCCCAATTGGCCCTACCTGGACACAAGGGGACGCGCTAACTGATGCGAGAGTGAAGGCCCGAACGGAGGCCAAAAGCCCCAAAAAATATAAATTTACCAGTCCACGTCAACTTTCCGAGTCGTGGGGGAAGCCTCATGTACTGCATGTAATCTCAACGGACGGACACACCTGGCTCGGTTAGCGTGGTTCTGACTACAATTATGCCGACATTCACAAATGGTAGCCCTGCTCTCAGGCTATGACGTTTTTATCCCGGATTCTGATGCGACCGCTCGTAGCGCCCGCCGCCCGCCTCCAACGCCTGTTTACAATACAAAACGAAGATCAGACTTGTTCTCACGGCTGCGTGGTATAAGAGTAATCATCTCGCGAAATGAACACAACTTCCGCTCACCGAAAGAGATGCTCCCATCCTCCACGGAACGTGCGGCCTTCGCAACGACTGCCCGACTCCTTTCCTGCCTCGTCACAGAATCTCTTGTCCGCGCTATATTCATTCCTCTTCCGTGGTCCGATGGCGTTGGACTTGCCGTCGTCCTAAACCCACCTATATCGAACATCCCTGTACTTGACTCCAAGTCTTACTCGGAAGGAGATATACTTGCCATCGTACCGCTGAGACACATTCCACTCCTCCGAACTGAGTCGAGCGATCCCCGATGGAAAGAGATTGGACTACTCGACCCTCTGGATATGTTTCCATGGGTGTTTGTGGCCTCGCAAGATAGCGATCTAGATGAGCACTGGGAGGTATGGCAGTAAAATCCCGTACGATTACATTCATGCTCAGCTGTCCTCTGTGTATAGTCACAAGGTAATTTCCATTCGACGATCAGGCAAGCGTTATCAATGCCTGGCTGGTCAATCTCCGGTACAACTGTGATCAAGAAGGCGGATGACCTTTTGATTTTATGGGACAAGTTTGCCACAAGTATTGACCTCGATGGTCGCACGCACTCTGAGATCTCTCAAGAACTCGCGAATTCAGTGGAGTGGCAAGGCTACTCGTATGACCATCCACCGAACGCGCCGACGTTTTCGTCTCCTAGCATTGACTGGGAGCAGTCGATTGTCGAGGGTCATCCCACACACCCCGTTCGTGTTCCTTCCAAATTCAACACGAAGTAACTTATTTATGAGAGTTATGAGACTAGATGCACAAGATGCGTCAGTTCTTGTCTCCCATACCATCGTTTACTCCCGGAAGCTATGACTTGTATTCACCGCGTTTACGTCTTGTTGCGCTCCCTCGAACAAGTCTACACGTGACGAGAAACTTTGAAGCCCTCATTCGGCCCGTTCTCGAAGCGGCAATAACAAGTGCAGGCAAGGCACTTGACGTGCCAGAGAATTACGTTATTATACCAGTACACGAGCTGCAGGTTTCGCACATACTCGAAAAGTTCAATGAGGCCATCATTTATCCTGATGAATTTAGTGTTCCGACTCGCGCTCAGCAGAGCATCCGGTGAGTACCTTGCTTTCTTTGCACGGTTTCTGGGTCTTCGGCTTGACCATTCTCATATAGGTCCGTAATCCTTCCAGAAGTCCTACCGACGACTCACCTCAAACTTGGAATTGGCATAAAGCTGACGTCCGCTGTTCGCACAATAACCCCAAGGAATGCCTATTTCGGGCCACGTTTCTCCACAGAGGTCGTGCCGGCCTTGCACTTTGATCGATCCTTGCTCACCGTTGCACTGGAATTGGCGAGCGTTGTTCATGTCATACCGGATAACAACACGGCGGGACATTGCTCTGCAGTTGTCCGCGAGTGTCATGAGAATGGCAGCGAGGCCCGCGGAGAAAGATTGATTGTCTGTACTAGCCTCGTTGAGCGCGGTCATGCTGGAACGGATGGTGTCACACCCAGTGTTGTGAGGGTGTTTGGATTAGATACTGAAGACAAGCGAATCAATTGGCTTGACGAGTGAGTACTCCAGCGTCCATTCAACATTGAATTTCTTGTATCGGTGGGGCTGAACGCGTCCTGTTATAGTTTCGTGCGCCTTTTCTTTGCCGCGTTCCTCCCGCCAATGCTCGAGGATGGCGTTGCTTTTGAAGCACATCCGCAGAATACCGTCGCGCGATTCTCTCTCGCAGCGCCACACGAACTCCGTGGCTTCGTTATTCGTGACTTTGATGGGCTACGCGTGCATTCACCTACTCTTCTCGCCTCCACAGGTGTTACGCTGAATGTTCACCCGGTTAACTCGATCGCTACTGAGACGCTCGATGAGGTCTATACGCGCATGTACCACACGATGTTCCATAATCATCTGCAGCAGCTGGTGCGGGTGCTTGGGCTGCATCACAATGGCAAAGGGTGGGGGGTTATACGCGCGCGTTTACGGGAGTCGATCCCGCCTGGTCACGCCCTCGAGAGGGCTTGGCTGGGAGAGGAGGCAAAGACGATACCCGGAAAATGCTTCGTACGCATGCGCATGGCCGGGGCAGTCAGGATTGTGAGTTTGTTTCGCTCGTTTGCGATCCTCCTCTTTCTGAACGGATTTACGCAAGCATTTACATCGACCTTTCCCTAATCTTTTTCATTACACTGGTGTTGATGAAGACGCGCGTCAGGACTAGTAAAGGTAGATCACGTGATATTCCATTCGTTTCTGGGTTGAGCAGGTGGAGCAGGGGTATGTAAGAAGCACGATGGAGACCAAAACGGGTTAGTTAGATACAATTACACTCAAGAAAGTTGTGTTTTTTCCCCACATCCCAGTACCATGTTCTGTTCTCGAATTTCGCTCCTTTCCAATTTTTAGGCCAAACGATCCAGGATACTAGTTATAGTGCGTAACTCGCACGCCGTTGACGATCTCGTACTCGGTCCCGTCTTCTGCCCGTTGCAGCTGTGAGATGCCATACGACGCGGACCTATTCTTGCGCCACGTTTCCTGTGTGGGAGGATCACCGCTGATAGACTTGTTGATACCCTCCCGCTGCACGACTGGACTTTCGAGCAGCGGTGCAATGCGAGTGTCGTCGGCCATGTAATGGAAATAATACAAACCGAGCCTCCGGTACCCCTCCTGATCAATCGGTGGCTTGATGACACGGTGAACCGCAGACTTGTAATAGCCACCCGACAGGTATTCTGTCGTATCGCCGCAGTTTACGACCTGTGACGTCGTTGGTGATTAACAGTGCGGCCACGACTTGTAAGCCATGACTCACGAGGGCATTGTCGACGTGTCGGATATAGCGCCATTGGCCATCCCAGTCCTTGATCTGCAGGGCGGTGACAGGCTGGCTCCATATTGCCGTAAAGCTTGTGTGATCTATGACGGGAATCGTGTAAGGTCCGAATGAGTCGGTGATGGTATGGGTAAATATTATTACCAGCATGGCCCTTCATCCAGATATTGTTTGTTTTCTCTTCTTCTTCCTGAGTGCGGGGATTGCTGGAGGCAATCATGTCAGCTGTCAGAGTTAGAGTGCCTAAGATGAAGCCATACTAAAGCATGAATCGCCCTATAATGTCTTTAAGTAAGGGACCAAACCGAAATAATATCTATCCATGCTCACAGAAAGAGTGGTTGGTCTCGTCATAGGGATGTAAGTCAGGTAGTGTGTTTTCAGGGAGCTCGAGACCCAGAGACAGGAGTCTGTATCATGATAAGAGAATAGTAGCCGGTCTGAGAGATCCGACGAACTTTTGTACTTCGTTTAGTACCTCACGATGAGTGAATTCAATGATTTTTTGGATTTCAGGCAAGAACGGACGCAGCACGGTGGGGTGTTCGCGTCTGGAGACATCTCGGGGAACTAGTGTGTGTTAGTGAAGGTATATCGGCGGCATCTGCGACCGCTCACAGTTGTAATGCTCGATTTTATCTCTGACCCCATTAGCAATGTGCTAGTAAAAGTCGTTAGCGTCGGATGACGCAGACGATTTCGTCACATACCCAGTATTGAGGGAGTTTGTAACCCAGGTACTCCCCAGTCTCCTTTATTCGGGCCTTATAACGAAGTTTCTCTTCATCGCTGACATCGTCGAGTGCGAGACCAGCAATGTCGATCATCCGGTCAACCTGTGTGAATGCGATTATACAACGATACGAAATCATGACGATCTGTAACTCACAGTTGCCTTGTCGAGACCGTGATTGATAACGTAGAAGAACCCTTGTTTATGAGTCGCATCACGCGCCAGTCGGACCTGCTCAGCGCGACCTTCAGGAGTTTTGGCCTTGGCAAGATCAACGAAGGTGAGGTTGGCCCAATCAACTGGATAGATATTAGTGCCCTTTGAGACCGCAAACGGCTGGTCTTCGCTTACTATCCTCTTTAGTGACTGGCGCAGGGATCCAGTGTCGGACAGGAGGATAATTTGAAATGATGGCAGGCATATTGATCAATGAGAACAAGTAGGGAGAGAAAGGAAAGAGATCGCTCGAGAGCCTGAGGTGTTGGTGAAGATCTGTTCCATCCGTCACGTTATATACTTTTCTGCGCAAAAGGCACCATACTTTCAAACCAAATCAAAGAGAAAAAATGAGATGATGTCCGAAGACCACCCCGTTCTTACGGAATGGGTATTCCGAGCTTGAAAGAGTATTATTGAAGTAGAAAAAAAAAGAGTTGAACGATGAGATTTAATGCAAGAGAAGGATAGGGCAGATGTAGGGCCGGGGTAATAGAGCCACGTATGTGGCCCCTAGCTTTCCGCTCTATTTCCGAGATAGACGCCTGGGCAAGAGTCGAGATCGGCCGCCGATACACTTGGCAGATTGCCAGCGACGAAAGCCTACTAGTTATTGGATTATGGCGCGCACATGCCGCCGAAAGCTTGGAATGTGGGCCAATACAATAAACTTCGGGAAGCTGGCAGGTTGGCAGGTTTTTTTTAGGAAAGTTCCGGGTCGTATGCGAGGAAGCCAAACGCAATAGCCCAGACTTGAAAATGGCTGCCATTCAACGTTCATAAGTTAGACGTTGAACGCTCATGTTGTGGTAGCTGACATTCTGGACGAGAGTCAGGTGTTGAAAAAGCTACTCTGTAAGAAAAAAATTTTAACACGCGGAATGACTTTTTGAATCGACATATTCATTTGCGAAACGAGTCGGACTTGGCGCTGGGGAAGAATGCAGGCAGATGATGGCGATTTGGGTTCAACGGCCCGGAAAAAGGCACCGGTACCCGAATCCAGTGGCGACCCGTCCCATGTGTACCATCAACTCCAATACTACTGTATGGAGAATAGCCCAGACTTTCCTTCCTCTGCTAGCGTACCCGGCTACCGTGCGGTCTCCGAAGACAGCCAACAATCAAGGAAAATTGTCGATCTGCCCCACGGTGCTTCTTCGTCTCCGGACTTGAACATCAGGCCATCGCTTCCAACTCTACAGTTGGCCAATATCAGCCTATCTCGCACAAGGACACTCCCATCTAGATCTCCGAAACACGCACCAAGTATAGTACCGACTCTCCAAGGGATCACATTCGAAGGCGAAAATTTAGAGCGTCTACGCCGGTGGGTCCTGGGGTTAGCCATAGGCAATTGCTACTTGCTGGTCCAGTTGTACATGAACTTATCCCTTGCACTTTTTTTTTTCAGTTGATTTCGACCTTGAGCAAGGTCCCTCGCTACGTTGCATATTCCCACTCTTGTCACTGTACCCGTTCGAGGCTGAAAACATGTTCGTTCTTTCTATTACCTGTTTCATGCTTATTAAAGTAAAATTGGAGTAGTGCCTTTTCGGCATTCCCTGATTCGACCCTATTCAAGGAAGGCTCGGAGATCCATACCTTCCGCATCCGAGAGCAGTCTACGAGGTCGAATCGACGCGGTTCGTCCTTGTTTGAATGCCATCGTGCACCTTCACCCGACGGCTTCGTGTACGGCTTTTCTCATTTTAATCAAGTAAAAGCGCCAGCTTCCAAGCGCGGATACTCTCAGGTATCGTCACCAGATCGCGTCCCACAGCGTCTTCTGAACCCTATTGTTTCAGAGATGCATCGTGTTGTTGACACAGCACCCATATCCGGCGCTATTTTGTGCCTTACTAAGCAAGTTAGGACCTCTCTTTCATACTCACGGCGATGCTATCTTGGAGGTTGCGTCGCATAACATAGCGAAATGGTGAGTTGCGACATGCGATCCGTATATCTCGACATCATTTCTGATGGCGTGCAGGCCACCGCCAGTACCCGGGACGACTGTCGAGCTCGGCTTCATAGGTTCAGTCCTACACGTCGAACTACCCCGAGACATGGACGAACAACAGTTAGGAAATGTAACTCACCTTGAGGTACAACTGGAACATAATTGGCACGTACGTTTCGACAGAAGCCTCTGCAAGATCTCCGCGTCATTATCAAATTCCAGCTTGTGGCGTGTTCTCCTCCATTCCCTCCACCGAGTATGGTCCACATCTTTGGGGCATCATTAAAGCATCTTTGGTCAATATGGGAATGTCTCGTTTTGTGCGAACCAATTCTTATCTTTGGCCGGTCCCCTGCATGGACGAGCTTGGCAATATGGTGGCTGCGCGACGTCTTCAGACCCGTGAGACGAATTCTTTGCGATAGATATACTTAGTACGCAGACCCAGCATCATATCACACAGATTCCGTGGGCAGGCGACTTCAGACCTTATTTTACAATCCATGACAGGGAGCACTCGGCCTTGGTAAACGAAAGGCCACCCAAAGCTGGCCTTCTCCTCGGAGTCACGAACCCCTTCTTCGAGAAAACATGCAGTCACTGGCCCCATACTCTCATACTTGGTGGAAAATTTAGGCAGGTGACTCTTGAACATCTCCACATCCCCATTTCTGACTTGTTGTCAGCTCCCAAGATATACCCGCACGATTTTCAAGCTCGTCACCTGGATGGAAGACAAAGACTCACCAACGGTATACGTCTAAAGATCGTCAGCTCCTCCAACTGTCGGAGGCCACAGCAGGAAGAGGAAATGCGGCAGAGGGTAAGTTGAAATCTCCACCATGGCAGGCCCTGACAGTCTGTGTCTCAGTGGAAGAAGCCTCTTTCAACCTTCGTCGTCACTTTTCCTGTCGTTCGGCAGCGCTCCTGGTCCCTCTTAACCGTTACCTGAATACCCTCATTCCCCGACCCTCAGAGGCCAATAAGACTAGCACGGACTTGCGCCTGAAGCCCTTCAACAACGCAAATTTCTTCGCATCACTCAAGGCGCACGGCGCAGCACTGCCATTTAAATCGAGTACAAAGCAGCGTGAGTTCTATGAGCGCTGGCTACGTACACCGGCATTCGGTCTCTGGCTGGCGCGGCAGGAAGAAATTGTTGAGCGCACCCTCGCAATTGCAAATACCGGGAAGACCCGATAAGAAATACACATTCTTGTGCTACCTGACCAGTGGTTCAATGATTCACACCATTTCCATTATCTATTGAACGATATTGGTAATTCGAGCAGACAGCCCGTTTTCAATCATGCCAAATTCCGGGAAACGTGATATGCCAGAGTTTTCATGTGTCCGCGCGGAGACAGCCGTGAAATTTGTTTGAAAATGCTCGAAGGTTCAACGCACCAGAACTTGAAGCTAAACCAGAAATGTTACTTATAGAGGTACGTTCCGTGGCAGCGGTAAGCGAGACCCCGCCATAGGTAGGTCATTCACGCAGCGACGTAATTCACTCCTGGTGCTCTCCGCGTGGATGACAAGATGGACACAATATGATGCGAAAGCATTGATCTGATGAGCGGAGCTCCGTAATTATGGAAAGATTGGTTCAGGTGCGGTTCACACTCAACAGACCGGCCGGTGTAAATGAGGTCAGCCTGATATGACATGATGAGCGACATTACTGCCAGCCAGTGTGTATGCATGTGAAGCAGCTGTCCACTGCCATACTGTAGCCATCAGAATGGTCCTCACTGGTGGCTGGATACATATGCATGTGATTGCCATTGACAAGGGTTGGCATTTATTAACAATCCACATTACGTAGTCGCGGTCTTGCGGAAGGGAATAAAACAAGACTCCCTAGATACCACCCAGCCGCCACTGGCACACGTTGTCTCAGGGTCACGTAGGTCTACAGCCACTGCTACACTCCAACCGCCACTGGCCGTGTCACCGAGTGCACCACAGGCACAACTCTCATTGAGAACCCGGTAACTCGGCTTCGACGTGTCGATCAATGGACACTGCTGGCTAGAAAAAGCGGATGCATCTGTCAAGGACCTAGCATTGAATCGGATCAGAAGACAAGGAAGCTGCACAACTTGAAGCCGGAAGGAATCTTGACGTAGAATTGTTTGGTTCTGCCAGCTGACTATCTCGCCACTCATTCAATAACTGTCACGGTTGCGCATTCATTTAGCGTTTAAGATT
>QLPA01002183.1:0-18284 GCA_003313945.1 Lactifluus pinguis | reverse complement strand
ACCGCATTTATGTTTTTTCGACTCACACTGGCTCACTCGTCCGTACTCTCGTCGGGCATGAGCTTGGCGTCTGGGCGGTTGACCTCATCTCTCGTGGAGGCGCGCTCGACCCTTCCCATCCCCAACCTTCATCAGCCAACAGAAGTGCAACCGCCATAGGTGTAACTGGCATCCCCGAGGTCGCAGATGGGCCCGCACCACTAGCGCAATACAACCGCGCTCCACCTGGCGCGCAAGTACTTGATCCGCAAGGACTCGACCATCTCCTGCCTCCGTCCATGCGTGCCGCGCTGGCATTGGACGCACAGTATCCCCCAACTCTCCCTACCCACGCACAGTGGAATGCCTCCGGCCGGGCAGAGAGTGCACGCAGCGACGTGGCCGGCGCCACCCGTGGATGGGGCCAACCCGGCGCGCTGGTTGTCAGCGGCGGATGTGACAAAGACGTGCGTGTGTGGGATCTGCGAACCGGGTAGGTCTTCTATTGCCTCTTCTCGCAAGTCTTTCTGACGTGCGTGATGGGGCAAACGTGGATGGTTGGACAGATTCACATTATACGTCCTTCGTGGACATACCTCGACCGTGCGTTGTCTCAAAGTGCTCCACAATCGGCCAATTGCGGTGAGCGGCTCGCGCGATGGCACGCTGCGAGTGTGGGATGTACAACGCGGGCGAATGCTGCGCGTCCTCACCGGGCACGCGGGCAGCGTGCGCTCGCTTGATGTGTGCGGGAACCGAGTTGTTAGTGGGAGCTACGATTGCACTTGCCGAGTAAGCCACCTATGTCTCTTTGTCTTTTTTTCTGACGTTGATTGGTGAGTAGCTCTGGGATGTGGATACAGGCGAATGTCTGCAGGTCTTCCGGGGACACTTCAACCAGATATATGCCGTAGCATTTGACGGAAAAATTGTAGCTTCTGGTGGCCTAGACACCACCGTGCGCGTGTGGGACGCCCATACCGGGTATGTCGACAGAATACGTCCCTCTGAGCTGCGTCCCAGTCTGATACCTACCTGACAGACACTGTACTGCGATGCTTCAGGGTCACACCGCATTGGTATGCTCGCTGCAATTGACATCGCACACACTCGTGACGGGTGGGGCGGACGGTCGCGTACTGGCGTTCTCACTGCCTGACTTGCGCGTACACACTCGAATTGCGGCTCACGACTCATCCGTCACGTCGCTGCAGTTCGACGAACAGTTTCTAGTCACAGGCGGAAACGATGGCCGCGTGCGCCTGTTCGATGTTGGCACCGGCAAGTACGTCCGCGATATCACCGCGCCAAGCGAGACCGTGTGGAAGGTCGTGTTTAGGCGCGAGGTGTGTGCGATTATGTGTCGCCGGGTGGGAAAGACGACGGTCGAGATTTGGAGCTTTCGGCCCGTGGAGGAGAGCAGCGAACACCTACGCATTGAAGGAAGGTGAGGTGAGGCGGTGCGTACACGCCCTCTGAGGTGGGGCGTATGTGATCTGTATATTTGTATGGGCACTATCCACGCAATATGTAGTACTGTAAAACTGGAGTTGGTGGTTCTTATGTGAGGCCTCACGGAGAACCATGGTCACCGTAAGCCCTAGGTAACTCGGATGAGATATCGGTCTAGTATAGTCACGGTAGAGCCTCGACGTCCATATCAACGTCTATCTTGGTCCATCACCTTCAACAATACCCAGAGTATTAATAACGACATACGAGTCCCTCCCAGCATGGTTACCACTCTTATGTAGACCACCGATTGTCCCACCCAGCTGTCATCTAGTACCAGTAAGTCACACAATTGCAGCTGACTTCGCGGTTGCTGTTCTGTGCGCCTTTCTTAATAGTATATACCTCTGTACAAGATACAGAACCGGAGCAATATGCAAAAAAAAAGCCGTTAAGCAAGCCATGAACCAACTTTGTCCTGTGCTCCGCTTCCTCCGCCTTCTCCCGAGCTTCTCTCTGCATACGCTCCAAATCATCTGACGACATCTGAAAATAAGGGGTCATCAAGAGCATGTCAAAGTACTGTAGTCGGGTCCCTCTCTTGGGCGGCGAGCATCGCGACGCGCCACACGCTCCCAGTATTTGCTCTCTTCTTTCTCTGGGGCAGCGGCTCGTCTATCAATGTGATCTGCACGCATCGTAGTCTCAACTCCGTCATGGTAGTATTTATTTCCTCAAGACGTAGTGATAGTCTCCTTTAGTGACGGAGTTGCGAATGTGCAATTAGGGCACTGGCGTAGATAGCGTCGATAATATGGCAGGGGGGAAATCAGAGGGGTCAGAGATCCTATTCGAGAACCCAGTCGAAGGGCAGACTCTGAGAAAGAGTCAAGCTGTCGAACGTCGTTGAAGACATGTGATGTACGCCTCTCTGTTGGTGGTGCGCTGGAGTTGATGGCATCCGTGTTCATCGCAAAGTTGGGCGTCTGTGATCAACACCATCACGCCATCATGTATTGATCAGGTATCATACAACTTGAAGCGCGTATCATTAAGAATGCAAGACGTGTCCCTAGCGATCGGTAGGCGATAGAGTTTAGAAGAAGTCCATTTCTTTCGTTGTCAATATCAGATATGATATCGCTCCGATCGCGAGTGCAATGCTCAGTGTAAGTTTGAATGTACTAACGCAGTTGCAATGGTGAGCGGGGGCAGACGGAAAGTAAGAATGAACGCACCTCGTGTCCCTTGCCAGTGCAGTAGGGCAAGAGGTGAACCGCATCGCAACCGCGAGGAAGAATGTCTGTTAAGATGCACCCCCATCCCGCAACGTAATGCCACCTCCGAGGGCGGGAGGTGAGGCTCCTGCTCACTATCTGAGCATCGATTGGTAACTGACTCCCCTGATAACTAGTGTGATAGTAAAGAGTGGTGGACTCGGCCGGCAGGGCAGCATTATCATCTACGACTCGGAGATTGACTGAGTCAGAACTTGTCGAGAGTTCACCATCAGCTCCTAACGACACCAATGGCATATCTTATCCACTTTTAAGGTTTTGTGGACGATTGGAGTGAAAACCTGAGCCATGATGCATGATGCATGATGGGGGTGGACGTTGAACTGAACTGAACAAGACCGCAGTCCGAGTCAGCTCCTAACCCAACCCGTCCCACACTTGCGTTGGTTTCCTCCTCCAGAGGGTGCTTCAAAAGTAGGACCTCATCGTCGTTAAATATCTGTAATTACTATCTGATGATTGTCTGGAATTCATCACGCTGGACGCAAACTTGCTACGGCCGTCCTCGCGTTGCTTCTCCTGGCTTACCTCCTCTGGTCTATCGCTCGAGCGGCTCCTCATCCACAGAGACACCGTATATAACCCTGTCGGTACTAGAAAATCTCCAATCCATTTGCCAGCAGGCAGCTCACCTACTTTCCTCTCAACACCATCCAAGTGCGAGGTATTTCAATTTGACAGCTTCACCGTATTCTTGCCGAGGGCGGTAGTACTGTAATAATGTTTTCAACAAGCGAGTATAGTATATATTGTTCTAGATATACCATCTGCTAGCGAGATGTGTAGTCCGAGGCTACTTGGAATCGGAAATGTTTGATTTCGGTTTTGATTTTTGGCTTTGCAGACGGTGACGGCGACGGATGTGATCGATGATTTCTTTGCGAGACGGAGCTGATACAGTACCGAACACGTTTCAGGGTGAATCCCCGAGCCTATCTCAACTGCGCACCATGCTCCGTGTTTAGGCTCGGGCGTACTGTGTCAGACACCCCCGTATGGTGCTGCAGAGCAAACGTCGTCATGACGGCGTTCCCCGAGCCCGCGAGATCCCAGTATCCCATATGCTCTGATATGTTGCGCCGCGGTATGAAAGTCGACGACAAGGTGCACTGTGTCGAGCTACAGTAGTCCGAGATGGTTATCATTTCCGGAGCATCCCAAAGTACAGCGCACACCTACGTACTGGGGGTAGAGTGATTTCAATACGCAGTGACAGATTTCCCTAAACGCCGTTGACAAACGCGCCCTTGTTGTGTTCGGAGACAGTCGACGACGGTACGATTGGAGTAACGGAGAATAGCTTTTAATCCGGGAGTACCGTAGTACGGTACTGTCTTTCACATGAGAACTTCGGGACGCTGATTTCTTCTATGGCAAGGAACAGAGCGGTGATCGAACGGGCGCACGGGCGCCCATGTGGGTCATACAAATAGAAACTAACGCGTATGAGACGCTCTAGTATTGATGAAACGGCCCACATTCTGTAGATTCCGAATAATCGAGTGAACGCACAATAAGGACCGGGATGAACACGGACACGGACACGGACAATAGACCACCGCGGGACTGGCTCAAGTTGGCGGTTGTAGTATTTTGGATCGTTGCCAAGCCAACGCCGGACAGGTTTAATATTTACGGAAATGTGGTTCAATGGCTGTTGTTGTGGTTCGACAACAAGAACTGTTTAGTGGCCCGACGGGGCCCGCAGCGCCAATAAAATAAATGAGAATTTCAACATGGTAAGAGTCACTTTTAAACCCGTTTCCTCTCCCATTACCCACGTCCTTTTCACCACGAGATCATGACCGGCTACTCCTCCATATTTTCCTCAGGTCTTCTTGCTACTCCCCGGCCCAACAGGCACACTGACTACGAGGATCATCCCGCTCTTTACCAATCCGGCAGTGCCGACACCGATCCTGATGCGACCCCCACCAGGCTGAGCTCGAATACATCATCATTAATGCCCTCTTCCGAAGAAATGACCGAGTATCTCATGTCGCGCAGTCGCGCATCGAGCAATGCGAGCACGACATCCTCTGTGCTCGGCAACGCACCGCGTCTGCGGCGGAGGCGTAGTAGCCTGAGCGTCGCAAATAATGGCCTGAGCGCCGTCAAAAGTCCCCAACGGAACGCAGGCATCGCTCTGCAGCGCACCGCGCTCATGGGCACTGCAAACCGCGCGCGCAGCGGCAGCACTGACTACAGTACTGTTGGTATGCCGCGCGCTGATGACGGTGGCTATGCACCGGCATCAGGCAGGATAGGTGGACGTTCTCGGAGCGGAAGCACGAGTGGTTCACTGCGGTAAGCAGAGCATTCATTCACCGACTCTATCTGTCGCGCTGATTCCTCTTGTGCTTACTCTTTCAGAACCCGCCGTGCTCTCCCCAAGTCTCCACCCGTACCTCCCCCAAACATGCCCCTCCCATCCCCTCCCAACTCTCCTACCGTGAGGGAGGTTTCCCCTCGCCGTCCGCTTGTACACCGCACATATACCGTGGAGAATTTTGCACCATTCTCCGCCGCTCACGGATCGCCTGCCCAAACTCTGGATCTGAAGGTGCTGGCCGCCATGGCCACCGCCTCCCCGTCTTCCAGTCCGCTGTCAGAGCTCTCTGCGTTCCTGGGCCCTAGTGCATGGATGAACGAGAACTGACATGTACTGACACTTTGCTTTTATGGCAGGATCCTACTCAATGCCTAATGGAATGACGAATCATGCCCTTATATATTTCTAAGGGCCTCACATCTCTTTTATTTTAGATTTTCATTAATACTCGTATTATAGTATACCTATTTCTGAACCTATTCACTCGAGTAGCCTCGTGTTTTCCTCTACACCCTATTCTTATTCACTTTCAACGATCCTCATTGATTGAGCATTCATTTATTCATTCAACCATAATCATAACATAACGGAACACCGTTCTCACGTACATATGTCTGTAGCTACTTTGGATGATTAGACAATAAATTGTCAATGATCCCATTTAAATATGGAGATCTAATTTCTGCCTAGGGAAAACGCAAAAGCAAGTGTCCCTGAGCGGATTCAAGCCGCAGATTTGTGAGGAGTCGACACCTCGTGACCACAAACACTGTTGCGATCTCTCTCGATGGATTCCTCGATGGTCTTCCCGTCGTGCCAAAGCGCCCGCACGTACTTTTGTTGCTGTGGTGATTGACCACTGTGCAACTTGTATATTTTATCAGTATTTCATCTGTATCTCAGGCGTCCAAGGCAAACGAGAGGGAAAATGAATTCTGGATGCTGTGCGGAAAAGAGGAGCTCGAGAGCTGTACCCCCAGTCCCTTCTTCTTGTCCTCCGCCCACCGCACATTAAGCTGGTCTCCTCGACACACCATCGCCGCTCATTTCCGATGCAACGGCTTCCGATGTGAACATGTGAACACCCATGGCATATCGGGTATCTCAGAGAAGTCTGTCTTGATCTTGCTGCTTCCTCGTAACCTGACACGAGTGAGGGTCCTTGTGCCGCCTCCAACGAGCGACCTTTTACGTATTATGTCATCGATGTCACCCCTGGTGCCTAGTCATGAAATTGGACCGTGCCTAAAGATGGGCTTCATGGTGTCGCACCACTTCTCTAAGCGATCTGCATGTGTGTGCGGCGTATCATTGACACATGACATGCTCATCCCCGAGTTTACGGACTTCACTATCTGGCACGGATGGCTGGGTAGAAAGGTATCGACGTCAAGCTAACGAAACATGTAAAGCTCGCGATTTGGCAGCCACTGAAACGTAGGAGAGTTTGTCACAAGGAATTTTTGCTCTTGACTTCTGTGAAAACTCGAAGGGGTGTACGTCACATTCATACCGTCGTGATCGTGAGAAGATCGAACGGGAGGCAAAGGTTCCTCAACTCGACTCGAGTCCTTTCACTTTTCGTCTCCTTCACTCTCATCGTTCGAGTTCTTGCCCACCCTTTTTTTTTCTTTAGTGAGTATCCGCTGGCCGAATATCCTATCTGGAGGTCGAGTTAACTTATTCCCGTAACCTCTCCAAGATTTCTCTTTCGGTCAATTAAATGCGCGAGGTCATCTCTGTGCACGTCGGTCAGGCAGGAGTGCAGATCGGGAATGCTTGTTGTAAGTCGTTGTGGCGATATGCATTCATTTTGCTCTCACTGACGCATTATACAGGGGAGCTGTACACCGCCGAGCACGGGCTGGGCGTGAGTTCGACATTCTGGGTCGACTAGCATATATCTGACACGCTTAACGTTGAACCTGCCGCTTAGCCGGATGGCCGTCTTCAGGGCGGCGATGCCGTACGAGGGAACGGTGCTGATGGTTTTAGCACCTTTTTTTCCGAAACGGCATCGGGGAAATACGTCCCACGTTCTCTTTACATCGATCTCGAACCAAATGTGATCGATGAAGTCCGAACGGGCAAGTATCGTGAGCTCTTCCATCCAGAGACGATGATCACGGGGAAAGAAGACGCTGCGAGTAACTGTGAGTATATGCCGCCCTTGCCCCTCTTCCAACCTGAGTGTGACACATTTTTTAATGGCTCTTTAGATGCGCGCGGACATTACACGGTTGGAAAAGAGAAGATTGACATCATCCTTGACAAGATTCGCCGTCTGGCAGATAATTGCACCGGTCTCCAGGGGTTCTTTGTTTTCCATTCCTTTGGTGGCGGTACCGGCTCTGGTCTCGGCGCGCTATTGCTGGAACACCTCTCTACAGACTACGGGAAGAAGTCAAAGCTCGAGTTTTGCGTTTATCCCGCACCTCAGTTGGCCAATTCAGTCGTCGAACCGTACAATTCAGTGTTGACGACTCACACGACCCTGGAACATGCTGATTGCTCGTTTATGGTCAGTAGATTGCCTTTGCACGAACTTTGGTATCAACTATTTGTTTCAGGTTGACAATGAAGCAATCTTTGGGATCTGTAAAAAGTACCTTGGAATCTCGCAGCCAAGTTTCACGAATTTGAACCGTCTGATTGCCCAAGTGGTCTCTTCGATCACTGTTTCTCTTCGCTTTACCGGTTCCTTGAACGTCGATCTAAATGAATTCCAAACGAATCTTGTCCCGTTTGTCGTTTTGTTCCATTTCTGTTGAAACCCAAATTTGTCTAATCAGTCGTTGCACTTGCAGCTTTCCGCGAATTCACTTTCCTCTTGCCACGCTTTCTCCGATCGTGCCCGTCGATCGAGTTCAACACGAGATGAACGACGTTGCCAGCATCACCGCCGCTTGCTTCCAACGTGGTAGTCAGATGATCAATTGTGACCCAATGGAAGGAAAATACAGTACGTCGACGTAACGTCGAATCGTGAACCTCTTTTTTTGATTATTTGGTCCCAGTGGCTTGTGCCTTGCTTTATCGCGGCGACGTTGTCTCCAAAGATGTCAACGCTGCCGTAGCCCATTTGAAGACCCGCCGCACAATCCGGTTCGTGGACTGGTGTCCTACAGGCTTCAAGATAGGCATCTCGAACGAACCGCCCGCACACATCCCTGATGGTGATCTTGCCCGCGTGGTAAGAAGCGTCTGCGTGCTGTCCAACACGACAGCCATATCCGACGCGTGGACCCGACTGGATCGTAAATTTGACCTTCTCTACTCTAAGCGGGCTTTCGTGCATTGGTACGTCGGTGAGGGCATGGAAGAGGGCGAGTTCTCAGAGGCCCGGGAGGACCTGGCCGCGCTCGAGAAGGACTACGAAGAAGTTGGGGTTGACTCTGCTGATGTGGAAGAGGAAGTGGAGTACTAGGCGTGATGTGCCACTTGTTTGATGTTATCGCTGTGTCGTCGCAATGTAACTTAGCATACACGCACTCGATTGATGAGATGACAAGTTAAATCTAATCTTATCGCCGACTTGCGCCGTCAACTTTTGCCGAGGTCCCGCCCTGTTCAACTTGCGGCCATGATCTGGCAACGTCGTATCCTCAATTTAAGTCCAAGCCCCCATCGTCATGTCCCTCACTCATCTCAGTTCTTGCGACTTCGCAAATTGGCGACAACGTCCACTGTAAGCGCTATTCCCTGTCCTCCCCCACCCGTTTGTAAGCTGACACCCTCTTCAAGCCGTTGAGAAAGACAGCGCTCTATGATTTTCACATTCAGCATGGTGCAAAGATGGTCCCATTTGCGGGTTATCATATGCCCTTGGTGTATGGCAACGTCGGCCAGGGTTCATTTTATTCTCTCCACATTTTCCTCTTTTTCTGACCTTTGCGCAGTTGCAAGTCATCAGCACGTACGACAGAGTGCCGGACTATTTGACGTAGGACACATGGTACAATCAAAGTAAGCGTTTTCAACCGTGCTTTCTGACTTCTCCGTGCTGAAACAACCACGTATAGTTTTCGTGGCGCCACAACGACTCAATTCTTGGAATGGTTAACTCCCTCGTCGCTCTCGACCCTGGCCCCATATTCGTCGACCCTGTCTGTACTCCTCAACGAAAATGGAGGAATCATAGATGACACGGTGATTACAAAACACGCGTCGGACGCCTTTTATGTAGTTACGAACGCGGGGAGGCGCGAGGAGGACTTGGCTTGGTTTGCCGCCCGTCTGGCGGAATGGAATGCCAGTGAGCGCGCAAAGGATGGCCCGGTCGAACACGAAGTATTAGATGGGTGGGGCCTTCTTGCTCTGCAAGGTATGTCAACGTCCGCGGTTTCGACATCTCCGTTATTGAGCCAAACAGGTCCGGCGGCGGCGGACCATCTGCAGGCCCTGACTTCGTACGATCTGCGCGCCTTGACGTTCGGAAGGAGTGCGTTTGTTCCACTTGAGGGTCTCAACGTGCACGTTGCGCGCGGTGGGTACACCGGTGAGGATGGCTTCGAGGTATGTTTCAACCCATTCTCTCTTTTTCGCGTTTCCCGCATACGCGGATCGAATCTTGCAGCCTTTGAATGCTTACTACCCTCTGATACAACCTGGCTAGATTTCCGTTCCGCCCGCCCACACTACCTTCCTCGCTTCGGCTCTCCTCCGTTCACCTGTTCAACTCGCTGGTTTGGGCGCACGCGATTCTTTGCGACTGGAGGCGGGGATGTGTCTGTACGGCAACGACCTGGACGAGAGCATAACACCTGTAGAGGCTGGTCTTTCCTGGGTCATTGGCAAAGATCGTCGCGCTACAGGAGGCTTTATGGGCTCTGAAAAAATCCTGAACCAGCTGAAAGACGGGCCACCGAGGCGACGCATAGGGCTAATCGTCGAGGATGCCCCTGCACGTCGTACGTAGCCTCTTTCTTATCATCCCGGCCTTGTCAGTAATACAATAGCTGTTCTCACTCTGTAGAGGGTGCGAAGATACTCGCACCTGGAACATCAGACGAAATAGGTGTGTGCTTTCTGTGGACCATTAAATTAGTTTGCTGAGTATGCGTAGGAGTCGTAACTTCAGGCATCCCACTTTCTCCCACAGTAGGGAAAAACCTCGCCATGGCGTACGTCAAGTCCGGTTTTCACAAGAAAGGGACCGCGCTTGCGGTAGAAGTGCGTAAAAAAATCCGTGCGGCCGTTGTTTCACCTATGCCATTTGTGACGACGCGTTACTGGAGGGGTTGAGGAGCTAGTCTGCAATCGGATGGTTATATATCGGTGCTTGTCTATACGTTGGACATACGTAAGAGTCCTGTGTATATAGCAGAGCCCGCCCACAGCTATAATACAACCCTAGCCCTCACACGGCAAATGTTCTCGCAACTACTAGTATCTGCGCTCTTACTCGCTACGCGGCATATCCCCCGGTGTAGCGTGTGACCCCGGATCCCAGTGCTTTTGATGGTTCCTGCAAGACACACTCGAAAAGAATCTAGCTCCCCATAGACACCTTGCAAGCAAGGGAATGAATATAAGATTTGTAAGGATTTCCTTTTATAGAAATGTGAGATGGGTGGGCCCCGATTTCTACCTTGGACCACCGTCAATCTTCCTCCGCTCTTTACGCCGTTCCATCCTGCAATGTCTGGCGCGGAATCAGACCTAATGTGTCTTCTCTGGCCTGATGATGACCCGGATGAACACCTTGTTCCGGTTAAAATCGGTGGCGACGGCACCGTTGCCCATCTCAAGAAATTGATCAAAGACAAGTATGCCCCCACGCTCGATAAAGTCGATGCATGCGATCTCGTACTCTGGAAGTGTTCCGGTCTCCGTTGTGATGATAACATTGAACAAACCTTGAAAACTATTCGATTCGATGGTTCTGACGTTCGCGTTGTTCGCCTAAACAAGGCCCTGCGGCGAATTTCTCAGCTTTTCGGGGATGAAGACTTTCCCAAAGAAGCCATCCACATCCACATCCTTGTTGAGGTACCCGCGCTTGGTGAGTGTGGCACCTGTATCTCCAATTCAGCCACGGAAGCATGAATGTTGCTCGCAAAAAATCAGGTCGTTCCTGTCTCGTTCAAGTTGGCTAACCTGCTCAACGGGTAAGCCACCTCATCGCATTAGTCATGCCCGTTGAAGTTCTGCTCATCACCTTGCTATCCAGCTTCGTCTACTGCCAGTGGTGAACGTCCTCCTGCTGGTGAGTCCATCCATCTCCGGTTCTTCCTTCTCGTTTCCGGCTTCCCCTCACTTCTCGCTTCAACTGACCGACCTCTCGTGTCTTTGTTTCGTATCGTTCACACTCCATCGCAACAACGTGCTATCGCACCCCAAAATTCTGTGCTTGCGCTTGCCTCCTCCACAGCCGCCCGCAAGCTTGACCACGACGAAATTGGTTCCGATGAAGAGGGGGGTAAAAGGAATAAAGCGGGTAAGTGGGCGTTGTGTTAGCACTTAACATCATGTCTTTCGTTCTCATATGACTCATTGCCATCTCTCCTCCGGATAACTTCTAGATTCTTCAATGATGGCCCTTTTCGCGTGAAATTTGGTACAGCTTCTATGTTATTCTTTACTACGTTGTCGCCTAAAAATAATGTTTTCAGGGTTTAATCGACTGTGCGATGATAGTGGCAGTGTCGAGCCGTTTCTTCCTTTCCTTCCAAATGGATAATGTCAAACCTTTCCCTCCCTACGTTGACCACCAAGTCTGTGTAAATTTTCATCCCTTTCATCCCCTTCCAATTTGCCAAAATTTTGAATCAGCCACAGCTCCTATTTACCCCGTTTGATACAGTAAACGCATTTGGGAGTTTTTGTCGGAGAAGCAAGCACGACAGAGACAGAACATCTCACCCCTACTGGGGAGGGCCGCGTCGCCTGTATCGTAAGAACGAAAGTGGAAGTTGGACCTGGCGCTTTCCTTTATTCGAAGGTGAAATCCTCTGTCCTCCGATTTGCGAGTTTTTTCGCCGGAGAGGGTTCTGCGTAATCATGCTATAGCCATGGGCGAGGGTGAAAGAAAAATGCATGGTTTCATTTCTACTATACAGGTTAGGATCAGATTAGCCTTTGGCGCTCCTTTGGTCTAAAACGTTATGGGTTCCACAGCGCCATCACAGAAGAAAAAGTCAAGACGATGTAAAGCAGCGGCTAGAACACCTGAAACATTGTGCTGTGCAGGCCTTACCGATCAACGATGCTGGAGGTTCCAACGCAGCAGAGGATCCACTCAAAGGATATGCTGGGAGATCCAAATGGTATGTAAAACGCGAGGCCGGTGATTTTCGAAACTTGTTGGAAGTGAAATCCGAAGACGTTCATCACTGGCTACATCCTCAGTCACATTTTGATTTCCCATCTATGTCCATCTACCACCCAGGGCGGAGAACAATACCATATCAACATGACGTAGAGCACAAAAAATGCGAGACGCACAAGGAACATAAAGTGGTTGTACATATCCACATGTCTGGTTACAGCATCCGCTGGTGACGAATTGACCAGATTCAATGGGCCAGAGAAGATACCGGTCGGTGCTGGAGGTCTCACAGCTCTGCTGCTTCTGTTGTCGTGAACCAACACCGAGGATGGGGATGATGTTGGAGCGGGTGCGCCCGTGGTATAAGCGCGCACATAGTTGATCTCAAAGTACGCGTTGTCGTATTTGGGCGAGCCTGGTCCGACTACATTGTCGTGGTACTGCATATGGAGCCCAGTCAGGAAGGGATGACACGATCCAGCGAAGGACGCACGCAGTGGCCGGTAGGCCCAGAATCGGTACAGTGTGGGTGGTACACCGTTGGATTTCCAGCCCTGAAAAGAAGTACTTCATGGTCATCGAACATTCCGACAGTCAAACGGCGACTAACCATACGCCACAAAGAGTGATGTCTATGACTAATTGCTGAGCGGAGAAGAATTGAGGAATGTTGCAACCAAATGCCGGATAGCTCGCAGACGGTGACCCCCATTCAGAAATGTCGATTGAAGAAGTTGAGGTAGCCTGTAGGATCGATTGGGGCACATTCGCACGCTGTACGCACTATATTAGCACCAATATTTACCCAATGTAAAAAGAGATAGAGCGCACACTCCAAAACCAGATACTGTAGCGACCATGAGAATCACCACTCATTCGTGAGAACAAGGAAATTGAAAATTTCGATGGACGCACAAAATGCCGGCCACGTCAAACTGGGTGGCCCAAACCCCACCACCGGCTGCAGCAAAACCCTCATTGTAGCTGTTGGGACTGGTTTCAAGGACTGTACATCCACTTGGTTGTGAACAGTCGGTAGGGCCGGACGTCCCCGTTTGCCATACGCCTTGAGGTTGTGAACACCCTGGTAGGGTGTGCAGCGCATATTGATTCGCGCCCTGTTTTCACCTCAGCGAGCTGCCTCGCAACGGCACGGGGACAAGAGAAGCTCACCATGATGTTGACGCCCTCGATAATATCGATCTCCCCGTTGTGAGGCCATGTTGGTCCTTTGCTCCAAAATGCTGGCCATACCTATGTCGGGAAGATGGTCAGTTCCTTTGACAACCAAGCCCGATGGAAGAAGGACAGTACCGAACACCCATAGGGAAGATGCACCAGGTCTATGATCCAAAGGCTTCCAACGCTGTAGAAATCTTGGGACGTAATTCGAACCTGGGGTCATGTCAAAATTGGATCCCGGATCAACGACGACAGTGATGAGCACCGAATTTCTTTTCTCGTTAAAAGGTACCTGGGAAATATTGTCAACTTTGATGATAGCCCGGTTCTGCTCGTTAACGTAGACTAGATTGTGCTGGAGGGAAGAAGCGCGATCCAACCACCAAACATCACCTGTACGAAGGGAGACTTGAGCAGGAAATGATGAAGAATTCGAACAAGCTCTCGCCAAGTGTAAGATTATCCCAACTCCCATAGAAATCCCAGCGGTCAAAGAAAGTTGAACCGGAGTACTCCCGGACTGGGTCGTACGAAATTGAGCATGAAAATAGGGTTAAGAGATGGAGAAAAAGGCAGAGCAGAGTCATGGACATCTCAGTGTAAAGGTAGCCCTGATTTGATAAGATCCGATAAGATTTAGCAGTCACTAACTTAGCGAAGACCCGGGAGCGGCGTTCAAGTTACCGTCCATCGCCTTGTGCTTCCGTTTTTCCGATTTATGCGGATCTCATCCACGCACACAAGACTCGGACCATAAGCCCCTATGTCTGTTTCGGCTGTACCGGCTGCGTTAGTGCCAGTGCCGTCTCGTGGTCTCTGCATTTCTGTTTTCGTTCACCACAACGTACGGTAAGGTTTTGCTTTGGGGTTCATGGAGAACGGGGTCGCTGTCGATTCATGTATTTCATTTTATTGCTACTTTGTTATTATAATAATTTGTACATCCCTCATCTACTAAAATACACCGTGATGTCTTACTGCCGTGTCCATGTGTCTGATTGAGGCTGTTAAAAAATGTCATGGTACTCCTGTGTCTAGAAAACAGTTCGAAACGTGAGATCGGTAAATAAACTAGAATCCCCTCACTGCCATCGCATACCCAAGTTTTGAGCCAAAAACGTTGGCATTTCTAGTTCCGAGTTAAATCTATCGGGTACAGTCACTGGCACGTGGAATGGGAATGATAGGTGGGTTTGTGTCGCAATGGAGAGGCTCCGACTAGCAATCTATTTAACTTGAACCTCCACGCTCCTTAAATCCTTAAACCCCCGCACAGCGCCATGGCCACCAACAGACTCTGGCGTACTCTTTCTGCCTTCAACCACTCCACCCGAAGATGGGCACCTATACCTTGGACAAACGCACAGAGCCAAGTGACGCAGGCCCCTTCTCGAACATCACGGAACATCGACACCTCGGCGCAGAGACTTTCTCTCATATCATGGAACATCGACGCCTTCTCCTCGCGGCCCATTTCACGCGCCAATTTCATCCTCAACCATATCCTCGAGGGACTCAGATCTCCTGATATCATCTTTCTCCAAGGTGTCACCCTTAACGTCCGGGCCTCTCTCCTGAACGATGTGAGAGTGCGTGCTGCCTTCCTGGTGACTGACGCCGAGGATCAAACGTCGTTTGAGGACGTGCCCTTTGCGAGCATGACGTTGCTTTCTAGCGCGCGCTTTGCTTCCGGTCTGGATTCACGGGAGGAAGGCGATGGGATCGAGGGAGGGGGGAAATTCATGCTCGGGCACGTCTCCCGCATGGCCCTCCCGAGCATTTACAGGAGGGATGCGCTTTGTGTGGACATCATCCCCCCTACCGCACCGGGTACAGTCTTCCGTCTCATCAACGTGCACCTCGATTCGCTCGGGGCAGAATATTACCGCGCCGAACAGATGAAGATACTGGCCAACGTCCTGCGCGAGCCCAGATGCAGTGGCGGGATCCTTGCGGGTGACTTCAATGCCATGTACCCCGAGGATCATGAGCTCGTCGACGTGAACAAGCTGGTAGATGCGTGGGTCGCATTGCACGGGAGGGCAGATTCTGATAAAGCTACATGGAGTGTCGCCGTGGAACGGGGGGACGGATTGGGGCCGGGCAGGTTGGACAAGGTTGCAATGTTGGGTTCAAAAGCTATGGAAATGGAACTCCTCCGCCCTGGTCCTATTGAGGTGCCAAGGCCGGGCGACCCGGGCGAGAAACCTGTCGAGATCCCTTGGAGTGACCACTGCGGGCTGAGATGCACCTTTTCCATACTATGAAGCATGTTTGGGTGGCGCCCTTGATGAGGGAGAATTACCTGGTTTATTATCAGGTCGAATAAATTTTACAATTGTGTGCAGGGGCATGTTGATGGTTTGTCGTGTGGAGGTGTTGTGTGGCAATCTTCACCACGGCGGTGGTAGCATTTATTACTTCTATAAATGACTCAAGCAGAAAGTTCTCGTAGATGGTTCCAATCTACTGAAGGCCCCGAAGCAAAGTTACTGCGATGATTGATATGCGAGGTCACGGTTAAGGCTGATAGACTCGTGAGATGAGACTACAGCGGAGCCCAGCCATGTGTACCGGGATCTATTCCTTGGGACGACGCAGTCGGTTCCAAGGCGACAGGTATACCTACCATACTTGCCAGCCCCCTTTCGTTTGCCAGTGAGAGTAGCGTCGTAAAAGAAGCGCCAGTAATTCAATCACGATCTCCCACGTACAGTAAATGTTTTCACTATCTTATAATAAAAGATTAAGTCGAACAATTTACGAGGGCCGACTAGCTCAGTTGGTTAGAGCGTCGTGCTAATAACGCGAAGGTCTTGGGTTCGATCCCCACGTTGGCCATGTTCTTAATCTTTTTTATCTCTCTCCTTTGACCCTTTTGAATTCGCATTTCAATGGGCAAAAAGCCGCGTCAGAAGAATGTATCTGGCCTCTCCCAATTTCTTCAAGTGCTTGATGAACCTGTTTCTTCGTCGACTACTAGTGCATGCACCACCACTGGCATTGTAGGCTCTTCAACGCCACGGTCGAAGCCCAAACAAGACCTAGTCGACTTTGAGCAACAGCCACCACCCGAAAAACGAAAGATGGGTCTCTTAGGTCCCGGAAATGAAGTTTATGATGCGACGGGGCTCGTTCCATTCTATACCGATGTTGCCCAAGTCCCCGCCCACCTCCAAAAGTGTACGTATAATAGGGTGTTTTACTGTACACCAAACATCAAGCTCACTCCCCACGGGGCCAAAAACAGATTTTTCTCAACGCGCACGCTACTTTTCGAGGTACGATGAAGGTTGCTTGCTGGACGAAGAAGGATGGTACAGCGTGACTCCCGAAGCGATAGCGACTCAGATCGCAGAGCGATGTCGCTGCGACGTCGTCCTCGACGCGTTCTGTGGCGTAGGGGGTAACGCGATTGCTTTTGCGCGGACGTGTGAACGAGGTACCGTTTCCCTTGCCATCAACTTTCTATATCTATCCCATACGTGATCATACTTTCTTTTTTTTTCTTTGGTTTTTGACTTTTTACGGCCCCTCCCAAGTTATCGCTCTTGACACGTCTCCAACACGCCTCGCCCTTGCACGTCACAACGCCGTGCTGCACGGTCTTGCTGCACGTATCGAGTTTGTGCTTGCCGATTTTCGCACGTTCGCTCGCCGTTTGTTGCATGCGTCATCCACGACTCACGCATCAACCCCCTCGCGCAAGATTGACGTCGTCTTTCTCAGCCCGCCCTGGGGAGGTCCCGAGTATCTCTCCGGCCCCCAGTACTCTCTCGCGCGGACGCAACCTGAACCTGCGGCAGAGCTCTTCCGCCTTGCTCGCCTGCTGACACCCAATGTTGCTTTTTACCTTCCTCGTAATTCAATGTTGGAAGATATTGCAGCGCTCTTACCCGCACCTTCGAGTGATGATGGAGGTAGTGGGACAGATGGCGCGGAGCAGGTGGAGGTGGAAGAGGAGTGGATGGGGACCAAACTGAAAGCGTTGACCTGCTACTTTGGCGGTCTCGCCCTCGGACAAGAGCATCTATTCTGATAATTGCCACTGAATGAAAAGAAGAAAAAAAAGGCTACTATACATATCTAATAAGATATCTATGCTATGTTTACTGGGTGGAGAGGGTTGACTACAGATGTTCGAATTACGATGGAGGCTCTTCGCTCCCCTTGTCTTGTTCAAATTCTGCGACACGCGCACGAATTGCAGCGCGCCGTTCGTCTCCAAACGTTCGAGCTTCAGCGCGCGCTTGAGCAAGGTTGGCGGACGCCGCACGATGCCGCGCATCAGGGATCATGGTCAATGACAGCAGGGCGGGTGCAAAGCCCACCACGATCGACTACAACAGAAAAACGCTCTGGAGAACGGAAGGAGAGGGGATGAGAGAGGTGGTGCGTACGGCAAGTCCGACAACTATGATCACTTGGTCTTTCCACGCCTCATCTGCGCCGTCCATGTTTCCAGTGTCTGCGAATTCTGCCGACCCGCGATGCCGATAGGCCTGACGCCGCGCGTGCTGACGTCGGCGGCGGGCGAGCTCTGCAGCGTACGGATCGTCTGCGGAGCCGTCATGGTAAAGGCCCGGATGAGGTTTCCCCCGAAGAACGTCGTAGGCTCTGGAGACGGCGTGGAAATGCGCCTGGCGCTCGCTCACAGGGAAGGCCTGAGCAGCGGTCGAATCTGGATGAAAAGTCCGCGCAAGTTCGTAATCTGCACCCGGAGCGTGTGGGTCTTTGGGAAGCTAAAAGGAAACTGGGGCGTACATCGTGC
>QLPA01002180.1:0-15785 GCA_003313945.1 Lactifluus pinguis | reverse complement strand
TCACCTACGCCCCTCTGCCTCTGACCTAGATTTAGACATAGACCTCTACACAGACTCGGACAGGGCACTCGTCATCTGGCGCGATTCGGACGTCATGGACCCGTGGGAGGAACATTCGATGCTCACGGGAGCTCCGGTGGACTATGCGCGCGACCGGCGGTCGTTGAAGTCTGAGCCCGAGGCGGTGCGGTGCGGTCACGACGCCCTCCAGTGGAACACGGATCCGTCTTTGAATCCTTTGCTGCGGCAACCCAGTGGTACCTCGTGGTACGATCCGTTCGGGCTCTTGGCCTTGTCAAAGCGCGACGATATCGCCGGCTCTGGTGCGACTACCAAGTGAGTCTTACCGTCTCTGTCTATTCGTGGTGCCCTGGCCTGGTTGGACGCTCATGGACCATCTCTCTGCAGTTTCGCGAATACCATCGGACAAACGAATGGTTGTCCCAAGGAACAACAAGTAGTATGTGATATCAGATATACGGTTTTCCAACATTGCTCACTCAACTCAGCTTTATATGGGCGTCGCAGCTGACTGCGAGTACGTGAGCCATTACGGATCGCGATCCAATGCGTCGCACCAGATCTTGAACGTATGGAACACCGCGACTGCCTTGTACAAGGTACGAGAATGAGAGATATCTTTTTCATAACTCACCCTCATGAAAACACTAGAACTCCTTCAACATTAGCCTTGGAATTGTCGAGCTTCGCATTCAAAACTCTACGTAAGTCACAGCTCCTTGTACAAAGTCGATTATCCCCTTCACGTGACGACATCAGGTGCCCGACCGTCGCCGATCCAACTACCCCGTGGAACATCAACTGCAGCACTCCAAACGTCGACTTGAACGCACGCCTCTCCCTCTTCTCTAAATGGCGCGGTCAGAAAGGTCAGGATGGAGCCGGTCTTTGGCACTTGATGAGCAACTGTCCTACTGGCTCCGAAGTTGGAATCGCGTGGCTAGGAACACTCTGTCAGACCAACGCAACCAGTTCTGGAGATATCTTCGTCTCGGGCACCGCAGTATCAACGACAGGTCTGACGGAATGGCAAGTTGTCTCTCATGAAATGGGTCACAACTTTGGGGCCATCGTGAGTTAAAGTTTTTCATTTGGTAGTTCCAGTGCTTTGATGAACAATGTGATCTTCTAGCATGATGTGGGTTGTTCATTCCTGCCTCAGAAGGCTGCAGAGTATTGACAGAATGAATTCATAGTGTACGGACGGATGCAACTCTACAAGCTCTTGTTGCCCGTTATCCACCACCTCTTGTAGCGCTGGCACCAGTTTTTTGATGTGCCCGGTTACGGCGAGCGGTGAGATGAAATTCTCGCCTTGTTCAACTGGGAACATCTGTACGCAATCGCTTTCCCTGACCGTGCCCCCTTGCTGAAAATCCTGCCAGGTTCACTGATGCAGAGATCAGCCGAGGGCGCGCTGGATACCACATGCCTTGCGAACCCTTCCCCTGCTCGTCAGACTATTTCGTTGCAGATGTGCGGCAATGGTATCGTGGAGAGCGGAGAAGAATGTGACCCCGGCCTGGGCGTGAACTCGACCTGTTGCGATTCTAGCACCTGCAAGTTTACAAACAACGCCGTTTGCGATCCCACCAACTCGCCCTGCTGTACCGCACAATGTCAATTCGCACCCGCAACCCAGGTCTGTCGCCCTGCCGTAGACCCTACTTGTGATGTGGCCGGGGTATGCACCGGGAATTCGTCCGCTTGCCCAACACACACTTTTGCGCCGAATGGGAAGAGCTGCGGACCCAACAGTCTGGCGTGTGCATCGGGTCAGTGCACCTCCAACGCGCGTGAGTCATTTTAATTGTTATGGGGCCTTTCGAAATTCGGACGCAATTGACGGTGCTACATATGTCATCATAAAACCTTCAGTGCAATGCAAGCAGTTGGGGACATCACTTAATTTGACAGCAGCTTGCCCGAACCGAAACGATCAAACGTGCCAGGTCTCGTGTCAGGACCCGACAAATCCGAGCCAATGCATGGTATTGAACACTTTACTTATCGATGGCTCGCCCTGTGGTTCGTTTTTTTACGTTACCCTTCTCCGTGCCGTGTCAGGCGAACTTACTTTTGTGTGTGTGTGACAGGTTACGCCGGCACATGCCAAAATGGAACGTGCCAAAGCACCAGCTTTTTGCAAACCGCAAAGGTGTGTGATAAACGCCCCATTTTCCTTTTTAGCTATTATCCGAGGGCGATCGCTCACACACTACTACACACCGTTTCACACACACACACACACAGGCGTGGTATGTGCAAAATTTGCAGATCTCTATTCCGGTCACCATCGCGGCGGTCCTTTTCACCATCACCATATTCTGGGGTATCATCGGTGCGTCACGATGAGCGTTCGTCGAATGCGACGTTGATGGTTTGACTCCATCCACAAATGCAGGCTTTTGTCGAAGTCGTAGACTACGGAAATTAAGCGTTCCATTCATTTCGTCACCGGAAATGCAGAGGATCCCCAGTGGCCCGGGAATCGAGCGGAGAAGGCCAGTTTCTGCACGTTATCCATTTGCTACGCCTTCTGCTTCTGTAGGATACACAAGGGGGATGAACCCCCGGGTAAGTTGATTGTTTGGGCTGAGTACGAATTCGGATCCAGGACACGTCATTTTATCACAGCGTATATGTTATTTAGAGAAGGACAATTTCTGTGTTAGGTACTCTCGACATCGAACTTTGGCCTCCTTTCTAGTATGCCATCAACAATGCCAAAGTCTAGAGCTTCCTGGGCTGCGTAAACGGAGTTTTATACCAAAGTCAGCAAGTCGCTTGGGCGCCTCGGTGACCACGGAAAGAACCAACGTACCAGTCATAAAGTAATCACGTTCCAGTGCCGTCTCTGTCGGAGAACACAGAAGAAAAAACGGTAAAATATTAGGTTAACCTGGACATCCACTTAAACACCGAAGTTGACGTACCGAAGCGGTGTAAACCTTGTTCGTGGGACTCTCCAGATTGACAGCAGTGCCGCTGGTAGATACCCGTAAGCAGCTTACGGATGCGCAGGATTTCTTTTGCATGAATGGCAATATCAGAAGCCTGACCGGACGCTCCTCCAGATGGTTCTGCCACGGCACTACTTTTAATTGCGGGGTAGGGCGGTGATAGGGAAGAGGTCGGGCTTACGATGTATCATGATGCTGGCATTGGGGAGGCAATGTCTTTTCCCTTTTTCACCTGTGCGAGTGATCGCATGTGTCAATACCAGCGGCCCCCTTTGCGGATCGGTGGGAACGAACCAGCGGCGAGGAGAAGAGAGCCCATGGATGCGGCTTGACCGACACAATACGTGTGTATCGGTGATGAAACGTACTAGTAGAAGGGAAGAAAACAAAATTGATAATAAAACATTCCATTCATGGTAACGGCAAAGGGTGTCTGCTAACCTGCATCTACAAGAGTTATTTTTAGTGCCTTGCAGGGAATCGAGACGTGGGAACGAATACACACTGTGTCATAGATGGCTAAACCAGCAGTGACACTGCCACCGGGTGAGTTGATGTATAGATGAATAGGTTTTGATGTCTCCTCGGCTTCGAGAAAGAGGAGTTGCGCGACAATGAGTGCAGCATCGGTGTCGCGAATCTGAACAGCCAGCTTTAACGTGGAACATTTAGATCCTGGCTTGTACAGACCGGTCCGTAGAGCATGATGACGCGCTCACGGAGAAGACGGGAAAATATGTCGTATGAGCGTTCGCCTCTTCCCTGCGTGTGAAGAGTTAGGTGAGGAAATGAGGAAATGTAGTGCAAGCCCACATGAAGATGGACACACCGTCTGCTCGATTACAATAGGGACCAAACCATCTCCGGTAGGTTCTGACCAATGGGAGAGAAAGGAAGGTGACGGCGGAACCCGACTATAAAAGTTGCGAAGGGATGGACGGCGAAGAGCCTGACGGAGAGCTGAACGTAACATGGCTCGGGTGGTCAGTCAAATGGTCACGGTTGTATGGGGTTGAGTCACGTGTGGTTTGTTAAACTCAAAAGCGGGAGAAGGAAAGCCAGTAACACCTCACTGGTCCTCACTTTCTGTCATCATCATCTATCACTTTTTCATCGAATCTCGTGCCTTGTGGTTTAAGGGTGTTTTCTGTGAGGGGTTCATTCATTCGGTACCGAACGTGTTCAATTCAACTTCTCGACGCGTGTTTGCCAGCCAGCGCGACTTGAAATGGCCCAACAGTCACAATCAGAACGGTCTACTGAAGCTCCCATGGATTTCCAGTTTACATCACGTCCCAATGTGGATATCGTTCCAGTTTGGAAAACCCTAGCCACGCCCATGAAACGTGAGTGATCCACTAAACGGCAATATCGATCCAAGCACCACCACTTCTCTCCCCCTTGCTTACACCCATGTAGGCACACACACCGACATGAACCCTCCCGCAACGCCATCTTCTATCCCTACTTTTGGCACCAACCCAAGCGTTCCGTTTATCTTTCAATCACCACCACCAAAATCTCCCCAGGTACACGCATGGGCTCCACCGGCGAATTTCTCCCCAGAGAAGGCTTTCCCTCAAGAGGAGATCAAGGATGTAGATATGGCAGAACCGAGCCCACCAAAGCCGCAAGAAGCGACCGCTGATGGCCGTCGCACTATGGCACTGGGAGGTGCGCGAAGAGTGTTCAACTCTCGGCAGAAGGCCAGAAGCAAGGCGCTCGCACATCACACTGTGGAAGAGAACGATGAAGAGTCTTCGGACAGTGATGGAAGCGGTGAGGAACGCTTCAAGCCACGTCACCCCCACGTACAGAAGCTCTCACATCATTACACGGTGAACATGTCGCCTGCACCACTCAAAACGGATACACCATATGTCCTTCTGGGGTAAGTCACGATTTTGCCAACACGTTGCGACTTTTTTTTAATATCTGTGGACAGTTATCTTCAATTCTTCTTCAATTCTGCCTTGGTCTTGCTTTGCCTTTACTTGTTGGTGCAATTTGTCTTGACGGTGCAGAGGGATGTACAACAACGGATCGGGGAGTACTCGATGGGTAAGATCTTTATCTGGCCGGTACGTATTTATGCTAAGATGACTTGTCAGACATTGTACAAGAGATATCAAACTGTGCGGCGCAATATAAAGCGAATCTTTGCGGTACTAATCCTGTCCCTGCGATGCTTCGGCAATGCGGTGCATGGGAGACTTGTATGAATCGAGATCCGACCGTTGTTGGACGTGCCAAAGTAGGCGCAGAACTTATTGCTGAGGTCATCAATGGGTTTGTAGAGCCTATCAGCTGGAAAACCCTGGTCTGTTGTCCCATTCTATTTCTTCCTCACTCACACATCTTAACCTTGTTCTAGGCATTCACCTTGTCTTCTTTGGCCTTTATGACACTTTTTGTCAATTCCTTACTTTCATTATTCCGCTCCAAACTTTCCACACCAGAGCCCGCTCCCATTCAGCAACAACCATTATATCCACTACCACCTCCAACGTCCCCTTACCCTACACATCACTGGCGGGATGAGGCTTTCAAGACGCCGAGCAGCCGGAGAAGGCGATTAGAGAATGGAGCAGCTGCCAAGATTTCTTAATTAGCATTTCACTGAACTATAAATAAATCCACCCATATTGTTATACATTCGGCCCGAACCGTGGTCCACCGCGGGATAACCTTGCCAAGGCCTTCCTCTTTTGCCCGTGCCTTACAGACAACAAGGTCGCTATCAGCTACCATCTCCGAATCGCCCTTCCATCATATGACCTTTCTATCACGTCACAGCTTTCCGAGCAACGTGTGCGAATTTCATCTCATTTACGCTTACAGCAAGTTGTACGCTCGTGGACGTACATGTACATGTACAGTTGCTGGAGTCGCCAGCACCCGTGCCTAGTTAGGAGCCAAGTTCCGTCCTGATGGAGACGCTGGGTGGTGCCAAGTGCAGTTCCATGGCCCTGATGTGACCCTACGACATGCACTTCCCACCCATCGGCATTAGTGTCCTCATGGTGTCAGCGCCCCCACCTGCACCCAAGTAGTATGTATACCTTCTAGAACTACGGACGCTTCTTTTCCACATGGGGCACTGCCGTGGGAGACGGAGCAAGAGTTCAAGAAACCGCCAAATAGCGAGATCGGAGCTCGATACTTTTTTTTTTTCCAGTTGCATCCCCGGAATCGGTGACATTCGCCTAAAGGTTGGGGACCACTTTCCCGAGTTGTCACCTCACCCCAAGGAAGAGAGACAACGACGCCCGTAAAATCGGACAATGAGATCTGACCGATCTGATAACATAATTTCCTCGGCGACCTTGGCCCTAATGAGCGCACAAAGTCGGCCTTCTCTTGTCACCACCTTGTCTTCTCCACTGTTGGTGACAGATGAGCAAAGCTTTCGGGGTGAACCAGAGACATGTTCCATTTGCCGACCGCGTAAGTTTTGTGATTTCAGAAAAGTGGATCACCCACAACAACAACAAAAACAAAACAAAGTGCCAGCTAGATGGCGCAGCGACTTGCCTGGACGGTCAGGCTGATTGCGCCGAACCTGAGCGCAGCACTGGGCACTTGACCATACGGCGGCGTATTTCTCATTCCCTGACGCCCATTTCCAACCCCCCTCCCTCCCTCTCCAAGCGCTCATTGGAACATGGAGAACGCATTGAGTCTACGTGGGTTTTTCCACCGTGACTCCGCCACAGGAAGTTTGACATTTGGGTTCTCACCCGTGTCAACCCCTTTTTAGGCACGAGGGAACAGAAGATCTCCACTTGTAGTTTTCCCCCTTTGCCCACTTCAGGAGCCTTAACTGACACGCCGCAAGTGGCTTCCCCTATAGTTCGTTCATTCGTTCGAAGATCAGAAAACGAAACGTGAGGGACATGGGACGTTCCGTCATTTCGTAATTTCATTACAATTTATCATGTCGTGACATCTCTTCCCCTCCTTCCTCTCCTTCCCCGGTCCTGCCATTTCCATTTCCATTTATTGTTTTGTGTTGTCAGGGGGGGTGTTCGATTCGCTAACTAGTTGCGAAACAGAACGAGGCCTCCGGAAGGACATCAACACACATCCCACCTAACGTATTAGCGGTTCCCACGCCGGTCGGTCGAGATGGCGCAGATCGGCCAGATCGGGTGGCCTTTTATCAACCTATTCAGGGGCTGCGCCTTTGGGCTCTTCGCGTCTGAGACGAACCATCGGTTTTTCCGGGGACAATCCGGGCAGCTGCTCCTTGAAAGAGTGACTCGAAATGCGCAGCAGTGGTATGATATGCCACTGACGCCATTACCGGCTTCATCATTTTCCCTGCGCCCCCAATCTAGGCTAGACATGGCATATCTAACATCTTCGCATCGCATCGAGCGTGCCTTGTTTTTTTTTTTTTTCTTTCTATATATAACAAATGATACCTAACGCTCGTACCTGGTTGACGTGATCGTCCTCGTGCTTCACAAAACTTTTTGGATTGATCCCCCCAAGTCTGGATGATGATGGAGAGAAAAAAAGACCGGTGGTCCGATCACCTCAGTGTCCGATCGGCTCCTGTTTAGGGTGTCCATTCCGCGGAGTTAAACTCCCCAAAAAGACAGCTTTTTACATGTGCAACAGGTCCCTTACACGGCAGCCGAGCACCGGGCTCTGTGCCCTGGTTGCGTTGGTGTTGTTGGCCACCGCGGTATTCCCCAATTGGCAACCTAGCCTCACAGTTGGTGGCATAGCATTACATGATTCAATTCGGGGGGGGGAAAGCAGAAACAGGTGATTGCTGTGCCATCAATCCCGTACCGAACTCTAATTTCCCAAACTGTGTATGAGAAATGAATGGAGTGAGGACGGTACGAGGGTACGGATAGACCAAAATCGGGGCGGGCACGTTATCGTGCGGGGTTGCCGACGGTTGGCACAAAGCTGCCCCTGTACAACACCCACCTAGACTAGTAAGTCATAGTGACACGTCACGGCCTTACGATTGCAACAAAAGCTATATTTTCCAGATCTATCGGCCAAGACCAACAAGTGACATTGAAGGCTATTTTCCACCACCCTTGTTACCATCATCCTTGCTCGCCGCAGTCGCCGCCTTCTCCTCCTCTTTCTTCTACAAGGCGAAATATGAAAGCTTTGGCTTCTTCATAAAAAACGTGTCCTCGCGTACCTTCTGTTTAGCCCTGAGAATCTCTGCATCACTGCAGAGAGAAGGGTCATGTCGAACCCGTAGACAAAACTGTGAATCACCTACTTTTCCCTACGCTTCTGCAGATTCGCGTTGCTCTCTTTCGGCTTTGATTTGTTAGCCTTCTTTTGCGCTCGGGCGCGATCCATTTCCCTTTGATTTCCACCTGATCGGCCGAGTAAAATGAATGTCACTCCGAGACAACGTTGGGGTCACTCACGGGTCATGATGGTATCGAGGACGGCTTTGCAAGAGAGGAGATATGGGACCCGATGTGTGTGTGACGAGAAGATGGAGTGGTCACGTTCGTGACGTTGCCCTGTCACAGCTTCCCTGATCTTACATGGGCACTTCTAACCTTTTTATATTAGCCTTTGGTGATCCGATCCAAAAATTGATCGTGTGTGTCCTGGCACTGGGACAGGTCCATAAATTCTTCAGCGCTTCCCTGGAAGCTGGGTGGCTTGACGTCAGCGCCGAGACCCAGTCTGGCATAGCTTGTCCTTCCATTTGACCTTATACGCATTGGCCGCCTTGTTCTCACGAATATCACTTGATGGGTCGGCATTGGTCCGTGTCAAAAGTTTTCTTAGACTTCAGGATGGGTCCTGTGACTGATAGGCTCGGCGATAAAATTCTCTCCATACCCAAAGATCGCCATCCCGCCAGCCTCATGGCCCGCCAGTCGTAGGATTCTCCCTCCCTTCCCCATAATGTATCCATCATCGTCGGATACGGCCAGTTTGTCCGAAAGATTCACTTAAAACAACGGAACTGGACGGTGAGGGGTGCTAGTTACGTATCCATTTCCACGGCCGATTTCTCACAGGCCGGGACGGTTATTTCCGAAAGGGATCTGAGATGCGGATCTCGATGTCAGACTTGCGTGGCCCAAGGGAATATGAATTTGCCATACAGCCGGAGCGAGCGTTTGATGGGATGATGTATGATGCCACTCTCGGCGGCTGTGCAGCAAAAAGAGTAAGGAAGGGTGGACAGGTGGACATGAATTTGACAGGAAGCCTAGTCCATATCAGGGGTGGAGGTTTCAAATAAGGGCGTCCCAGCGAGCATTCTTGTCAAGCGCCGTCGCCAGGTTTGACGTGGAAGCAACTTAATCAGTTGCTCGGGGGCAGAATGGGTAGGTTGTCAAGAACCGCCGACCCCACAGGGGAAGTGCCTGAAAAGGTGAATGGACTGGTGACGCGCGGAGTTCGGAAGTAGTCTGGGTACATTTGGTCCGTCCACGAGGCTATGCTAAGACGGAAGCTTCTTCGTCCCAACCAAGACTGGCCTAGATCTGGCTGGCGTCACACAGATAACGCAAGCCTATAGGCTATCGCCACATTGTCGGCTCACTATACATCCTTGCCGACGGCGGTGGACACCCTGTCCGTAGCGACAGACATTATCGTGTCTCGCTAGTGGCACTTTTTTTTTTTTTCTTCTTCTTTTCTAACACTGAAACAAGCGAAGGGTGTTCTGTTTCCTTTTTTTTCTTTTCTACTTGTTTTTTTTTTACTGTGATGGGTAGGCGAGGGAGGAAGAGCGGGAAGTGGATACCTATTAAGCTCTTAAACTTATGACTAATCAGCCGATAGATCTCGATTATAACGGAAGACGGACAGGATGAAATTGGCGGATATAGTGAAAGAGGCACGAGGTTGGGAAGGAGAAGAAGCGGGATTCAAAGCCGGGATTGAATCTGATGACAAGGTGAGTGACGCTTCCGTACGTTGGATGGGATCTTTCTCTGGCCGATCGTCTGTGATCGTGCGAGCGAGGGTTGGCTGGAACTGACCGCCCTGATCAAGTATCCTCCCCATTTATATATCACCTTCCGTCCACCTCAATTCATCTTTTCGCCTTCCTCCCCGTTTCCCCTCCCCTCCCCCCTTCACGTTTCCTTCCTCTCCTCATATTATCCTTCCCTTCTTCTTTCCTCCCCCCCACCCCAAATGTCCTCGATTAGACATACTCCCCGCCAGTCCAGTAGGGACCTTCGTCTCCATGAGCCCCACGCCCTTCATCCTCCCCCTCACCATGGTCCCCCCCCTCCTCCCCCACCTGCATTGTCTCATCTGAACGGTAACGGTGTCGTCCCCGGCACACCAGCCTCCATTCCCAACGGTGCACCGCATCCACACCCTTCCTCCCACATATCCCCCAAGGGAGCCTCTGGTATGGCACCCAATGCCAACGGTCCTCTCCCGCCCTCGATACAAAAGTTGGTCGACGCAAATGAGCAGACGTGGCTCGTGATAGGTCAGTGGTAGCTATTTCCCCTTTAAGGTTACGGTTGCTTATGCATCGAATAGGCAGCGTCGCTGAGCAGATGGGTGATCTCGAACACGCAGCAACGGCTTATGAGAATGCCTTGCGACATAATCCGATGTCAATCCCAGGATTGACCCAAGTCGCTGGCATCGCTCGGATCAAAGAAAATTATCCGATGGTTAGATCATTTTTCACCCCTGCCCTGACAATTTTCGGTAATCATGCTGACTAATGTTTTCTCAGGCCGTGGAATACTTTCAACGTGTCCTTGCCCTTGAACAAGAGAACGGTGAGATCTGGAGCGCTCTTGGTAAGCTTTGATGGCCTATACAAGTCATCGTTACCCTAACAGAGATGTCTAGGGCACTGCTACCTTATGCAAGACGATCTGCAAAAGGCGTATTCAGCCTATCAGCATGCTCTGTACTCTCTCCCTAACCCCAAGGTAGTACTTGAGCTGTTGATCTCTGTTGTAGGAAAAGCTTAATCATTTCAAACAGGAAAACCCAAAGTTGTGGTACGGGATTGGAATTCTGTACGACCGGTACGGGTCTTTGGACAACGCGGAGGAGGCTTTCTCATCCGTCCTAAAGATGGACAAAGGTACGCACCCATGTGCACAAATTCCCCAATCCACGTCTTGCTTAGGAATTGAAACTAGATTTTGACAAGTCAAACGAGGTTCTTTTCCGGTTGGGTATTATCTACAAGCAACAAACCAAATATGAAGAAAGCCTGAGATGCTTTGATCGCATTCTGCGGAATCCCCCGAGCCCTCTTGCCAATGCCGACATTTGGTTCCAAATTGGACACGTTTATGAGCAGCAGGGTGATGTGAGTGTGATTTGGCTACGAGTCGGCCCACATCTGACATTCGTGTATAGCACGTCCGTGCTCGGGAAGCATACGAACGCGTCGTCGCAGAGAACCCTGTACATGCTAAAGTTCTGCAGCAGCTTGGCTGGTTGTATCATCAAGACGGGCCCGCATTCCAAAATCAGGATTTGGCCATTCAGTATTTGACGAAGAGCTTAGAAGCTGGTGAGTTGCTTGTGTCCCCTATTTTATTTTATTTTGGCCTGACTCTTGTCAGATCCTTCGGACGCTCAAAGCTGGTATCTGTTGGGACGTGCTTACATGGCTGGCCAGAAGTACAACAAGGCGTACGAAGCATACCAGCAAGCGGTGTATCGAGACGGCCGGAATCCAACGTTTTGGTGCTCGATTGGTGTGCTGTATTTCCAAATCAACCAATATCGCGATGCCCTGGATGCGTATTCACGTGCAATCCGGATCAATCCATACATACCGGAGGTTTGGTTTGATCTCGGCAGCCTCTACGAGAGCTGCAACAATCAAATAGGGGATGCCATCGATGCCTATGCACGAGCTGCAGAGCTTGACCCCACAAATGCCGCCATTACCCAACGATTACATCTACTCAAACATTCCCAGGCCACCGGCGCCCAGCTACCCGCTGCTCCGGCTCCACAGGACGTTCATCCTACCGCCTATGCCGTAGCCCCTCCACCAGGCCTGGGTGGGCTCCCACTCTTACACGTTAACAACAGCGGTCGCCCCGTCTATCGCGCTGATTCCCGGGGACCAGGCGGTGAGGTCTCTCACCACCCTCCTCCTCATATCGCTGGTGGCGCAGATACATCGCCTGCACCGTTCAGAGGCGGTCCCCCACCCCCTGTTGTCATTGATGAAAGTCGCCACGCCCCCTCGCACGCTCAATTGGCTCCAATGGATGTCGATCACATTCCTCATGGCAGGGACGCACCCTATTCGCATCCTCCTTCCGCTAGAGATTCTCGGCAACTCCCCCTTAACTCAGATCCCCACTCACGTGAAACGGAGGGAATGCGCGGGGCAGCCACGCATGAATACTATAGTCGTGGCTCTCGCGCAACGTCAATACCTCCTTCGCCCCCCGTTCATGCCAGTCGTCCTCGTTCGCCAACCTATCATGGCTACCCTTCCAGCAGGGTTCCAGTTTCCGTGGGTCCTGCTGGTTCCCACCGCTCTCCGCATGCATATCACCGTGAGCCAAGTGCTAATGGTCCCCCAAGCGATCGAGAATCCGGATGGGATCGTCGTGATTGGGAGCGAAGGGACTCGAGTCGACGACGTGGGCCTGCTTATCTTCATGGGCCGTCTCCACCACCTCGGGCTCTGACCCCACCCCGTCCGCGGAGTCCGTCGCAAACATCCCCCATGTCAGGGCATCCTTCACGCACCTACTGGGATTCAAGATCGGCTCAGCCCCCTCAAGTCCAGCCGAGGTCCCCCCGTGGCCCACCTCTTGAGCTCGGTGCTGTTCGCTCGACTCCGGGTGATCGCAATAGCAACTATTGGCCAAATCCTGCTTCTGTGGAGTCCCCGCCAGATGCACGGGGCTCCCGAGTTGCACCTCCTGCGTTCACGAGCGGTACGCGCGGATCAGAGAGCCCCCATCTCCCTGTTCAGCGTGGTGTTGATCCGTCGACAGAGTACAAAGACCGGAGGCGGAGAGGGACACGAGAGAAGGAGATGGAGGCAGCCACATCTCCCGGAGAGGAAGCACCTAAGAGAGATCGCAAGCGCAGAACAAATGTCAAGCAAAAGAATGACCGTGGTCGAACGGAGACTCCAAAGCCGTTTGCCCCAAATCAGAACCCTCCGTTCAAAGTTAATTATCCCAAACGTGATGAATCTGCTGGCCCTTCGAGCTCGGCTGGCTCCGGGTCGCAGAGCCGATCTGCGCAGCCGTCGCCGACAAGTACTGTGCCGGTCGCGCCTGTTCGCGTTGTCGACGATGATTACGACGAAGGCGTTGCTGATGCCTTGATGGGTTTGTCTGCATATCGTCCTCCCGAGCAAAACGTAACATTCGCCAATGGTCCTACTGCCGGGAGAGCTTCCCCTTCTCCCTCAATGCGATCACACAGCCACCGAGGCTCAGTGTCATCGACACGATCGCGGGCATCACCACCTCCAAGCTCTGGCGGCACGAGCATGAAACGGCCGCTAAGCCCGGGACCGGAGGATATCGATAACAAGCGCACCAAAGTAGACATTCCTGCACGCAAAACATCGCCACATTCGCCTGAGAATAGACAAGTAGAGAAGTCGAAACATTCACCTTACCCATCAAGTCCTCAGCTTCCTTCGGTTCTTCCTCGACCTCCGCGTCCCATTGGTACGGGTCTATCTCATACCTCCGATTCTGTAGCGCTCCCTCCTATTGCTACACTCTCCCCTGCTTCCACTGCGCCATCGCCTGGTCATGAACCGGAACGAATGTCGATTGACCGAACACAATCGCGGTCAGCATCTCCACAGGCTCAAACGGCATCTCGAAGCAAGTTTGCCGAAGTGATGAATCCAGCAGAGCCATCGAATAATGCTGAGCCATCATCGTGAGGTTGTGTTGGTTGATTGCCGTATTATGTATATCTTGGACGCTATGTACATATATTCCCTCTATCTCACATCTGCAGAGCCTTCGTTCCCTTGCTGATTACTCGTTTCTGCGTAACGATATCCTTTCATCTACCATGCATTATTTGCGAGATCATTCATAGATTTGACGTCATGAAGGTGAACGCGTGAATAGAACCAAGTGTATGAGGCAGCTCTTTGGATTAGTCAGCGACACTTTCCTTGACTTTAACCATCAATCACCACCCTTGTACCGTATCCCCATCGGATGGCGGATACACCTGACCTGTCGGAACTCCCACCGCTACCCGCTTCGCCAGCTTCCGTGAACCATGAAACCACGATAGACATTGCCTCTGCTTCGCCAGACGCGCGTATCCATGAAAGCGAAGCGCCGGACGCATTAATGCCACAAGAGACGCAGGTGGACGATGCTACTCAAGAGCCACCACCATCACCATCACCACCACCACCACCACCACCTTCAGTACAATTTATTGGGATCAACTATGTCCCTCCCTCTGCGAATTCTCAACTCTTGGCGTTAGACCCTACGCCATGGGAGTCCTCGGTGTTGCCATCAACCGAGGACCAAACGGCAACGGGGAAGTCATCGCTCCCTCCCAAACGGTGCGTCAGCGCTTTTGTGCTCACTTGACCCACCGTCTCACCGTCTCACCCCCCTCCAAGGCCGATGAAGCGCAGCGTACCGGTTTCTTCGTATTATTACGGGCCTCCGCCGGCTGATTCGGCGTACTTTACGCCACCTATGGGCCAGATTGGCGTGCACCATCCACGCGAGATTGTTCGTGTAGAGCGGGATTATTCTGGGGGCGAGATTGTACAGTTTTCGTCTACTTTTCCTATGGAACTTGAGGGTCGCGTAAGCCACCTCTCCCTTGATCTGTTTTTTTTTTTTTTTCAACTTTTGTGACAGATTACGCCCACGCAATTCTTGGAAAGTATCAATGCTATCAACGAGGTTCTCATATCTGCTTATAACCTGTGGCGTTCTGTGGTCGATAATTGCGTCGAGATATTGAGCTTGCAGTTGTCTAGGCTCTTCCTTTCGACACACTACCAACGGGTGCGCTCCATTTTTTTTTTCCGAGGTCAGGTCACTAAACGCCATTCACCCTCGGTCGGCCAGGAAATGAGCCGATTGCAACGACTTATGGATGAATTGAATCGCCAATTATTCAACCCCGTCGGTCTCAACATGCTCTGGCCGCGAAAAGTCGGGTTCCTTTTCGTAAGTTGAGCATGACCCTCATTTCGGCAAACAGCAATTTTGATATATACGTTGACATTTTGAAGCTGGAGATTGAATACTATGTGAGTTGGTGCCTCGGCTTGTTCCAAGGTCGGAATGTTCAACTGACGGCCTGTCTGTCACTTGCAGTGACACTACTTGACGACGTTATAATGGGCTTTTTAAGGGACGCAGGGAAATATAACTAGGCACTTGAATAACCGATTAAGGAGATTTGATGAATAGAAGACACCGCTGGGGTGTGCACACGTTGACCTTTTTTTTTGATTTGATCTCATCTCGTTGTTATCGGCATAAAGTTGGCCGGATACGGTAAAAGAAGGTCCGATACGATCGAAGGTGTCAAGGATCTATGATGTCCTCGTCCGGTTACAGATCCGTTGTATACGGGGGGAGCCACGCAGCAGCAGCGGCACGTTGTAACGTCGCTTGAGCGCTGATATCGGACTGTGAAAAATAGTAATAGAGTTACTCCACGGTACACTCGGTACGGTCGGCACAATAACAAGCGCGGCAAGTGCGATGATAGACCCCTCGGCAGATTGTCGATATCCCGTGGGTGAGGGGGGGGGCAGGGACCCCTGATGGGTGGGACTACCAGGGAAACGAAAAAATGATATGCTGTGTAGCATCA
>QLPA01002179.1:0-24298 GCA_003313945.1 Lactifluus pinguis | reverse complement strand
TGTGAGGTTTGTGGCACTCAATTTAAGCGGGAGAGTGACGCTATGAGGCATCACAAAACGGTTCACTCCAACGAGGAGGAACATCGATGTGCCGAATGTCACAAAACGTTTGCGCGAAAAGATGCGCTTCAAAGGCACGGGAGGACAAAGGAACACCATATTTAAACCCAAAGCGAGGGACGCTCTCACTTAAGGACGTCAACTAAAGCCAGAGAATTATTATAATGATAACAATATATAACTCGGCTTACGGACTTACCAATTTACTACACAATTACGATATGCCCCCCTTAACGCTGATACTTACAGTTACTGTAACGCGGACAGTATACATGGTCCAGATATTCGGTCAACGATGTTCTAGCACGTGGACGATCAAAAGAGCGTGGTTCAGCAAAGTAGTGCTAGAGTCACTGCGGAGTCTTTAACATGACAATCTGCGGGTGGTTCAACAACCTAACCCACTGATACTATCGTACAACAATCAATGCTCCGAAACGCGTCGTGCAGAGTTTCATCGGCGGGGTAGAAATAACATCTTCAGCCTAGACCAAGCGCTAGCATAATCACGTAGCACACGACTGGGGGCTGAACTGAGAGACAAAGACTGAGTTTGAGAAGTCCACAACGAGTTCGGATCGGGTGTGAATTCACGCACCTGCATACTACTCATACTCCCCGTTTCATGCATCGTCCGCGAACGACAGCGCCACTTTGGGTTTCTTCGCTTTTCGCTTCAATGTCGCTGCCCCAACACGGGTGTCCTCTCCAGCACGACCATCACTAACAGCTTTCCGCTTGGATGTCGTTGGTCTGGACGAGGAAGGTGGACCTGAGGAAAAGGACAGGTTTTTCTTCTTCTCTTTGGCCTCTGGTCTCTCCTTCGTTTTAGAGTCTTTCGTATCACCCGACGGTTCTGCCGCAACAACAGGATCAGGAAGTGGAGGCAGACCCTTCACTTGGATTGTGGAAACGAAACGATTTTTTCTTTAAAAAAAAATTCAACGACTCTGGGAGAGCACAAGAACTCACCTTTACGTTTCTCATTTTCAACCTCTCGGGTACTGAGATGTTTCCCCTCCTTTAGCACTACCACCTGAGGTGCCTCGTCGTCCCTCTCCTCGTCTTCACTCCCGGGGTCGCCGGCAGGACGCTCCGGGATTGGAGGCCGACGGGGAATAGGTGGTCGCCCTGAACCGTCATCTTCAAAATCCGGGTCTTCGTCGCTATCTTCATTTGGAAGTCCGTTGACTCGGCTCTGAAGCTTACGCAAAAATATAGGCGTGTGCTGACTATAGGAAAGGCGCGAAGAAAGCTGGTGCTTTGTTGGCTCTTTCGGAGCCATCGACTTGGTCAATTGAGACAAGCTGCTCTACATTGCTGACATCATCAATCATCCACAGCCGTGGCCTTGCTCAAATTTGGCCAGTTGATCCATTTACTGTACATTGAGAATCTGACATCTATACATTTCTTTGCTTCTTCGTCTCCCACAGGACAATTTCTCCCACATCCACTCCATATTCTGCACCAGTGTTGTTTAATGGGAAAGCGTTTTGATCTTTACAATAATCGCTGCGAGAGGAGTCAGCCGAGGCGTGAGCTGTAAAGTAAGGGTAAAACCAGCGACGTACACTGCGGGTCGAGGCCTTGGTGCGGGATCTGTTCTTGCAGCCCACCACAGCCTACAGAAACCCTGTCGTATGGTAGTCTTAATAGCAAGACGAGAAATACGTACCTTCTTTATTTGTACCCAAATAGCCATACCTGGGTGTGAGCTGACGCTCGAGGAGCCAGGTCCCGAACCTGGAGCCCAGCTACGATGATAATAGACTTAATCCGATTAAAGGAATAAGATAAACTGCGCGCTTACCCCGGTCTTTCTGCTGAGGGACTCAACAACAAGTACGAACGGGCTCGCGCCTATCTTCCTAAGCGTCTGTACGTGATGCGTTGGCGACTAGATAACCACTCGACATGAGGATATACATACTTGTTCATCAACGAGATTGAGTGTGGGTTTGTTGACGATGCCCACATCCAGACCCTCCTGACGCACACGCAGCACAGCATCATAACTGCGATACAACATGTCGCCATACGAAACGACGTATCCAGCCTTACCCTCGAGTATAACCTCATCCTTACCAGGGACAAACTGGTAGCCACCGCTAAAAAGCCTCTCATCCGAGTTTGGCTTGAGCAGGTATGGTACCTTCGCGCGCGTAGAGAAGATGAAGCGCAGGCCGCGCTCGAAGAACACGCGCTCGATGATGGCGTGCATTTGCAGAGCGTCCGCAGGGAAGTACAGCCAGGACTGCACATCGTCAAGGCCATTATCAGCGAAGAAAGAATTAAGACCAAAGTGACAAGTGTTGTCGGCCATTTCATCGACTGTTGGCTACGATCGATACGCAAACCAGGTAGACAATACAGAATTACGCACCGCCAGAGTGTGAGAAATGGCACAGTACGTTGCAGTTGTTCAAACGAGCCATGGTGATCTCCGAAACAACCATCTCGAGGAAGGCGGAAAAAGTCGAAAAAACACCAAATTTATCGGCATCGAAACCAAAGCCTGCCGCAGCGGAGAAGTTTCCGCGTTCCATGATCCCGGAAGGAATAAACACTTCGGGATGCCTTTTGTGGATCACCTTTAAACCAGTGGAACCTTCGAGATCGCCTGCAGTTAAAGTCAGCATCTAATGTATTTACAGTCGGGGGGTCATACGGACTGTCGATGACCATAACCCTCCGTGCGGCATCTTCTTTGGACAAACGATCAAGTACATCACTCACGGCTTCGCCGAACACAACGCGATTCGCATTGACCTCACGTGTTGAGCCAACATACAAATACGGGACGGACGTGGGTTTGATGTTCAAAAGGATGTTCTCAATCGCATTATATTTGTCCATGGGGTATCCCCGTTGCTTGAAGTAGGCAAGTGCGCTCTTGACTGGAATCACGTCATGGCCATGTGGACTGCCCTGGATATCTGGAACACCGGGTGCCATGACGCGCTTAGAGATAACTGTTGGCAATGTCAACCAAGGAGAAGTAGAAAAGGATACGCGGGGCTCACTAGCCGCGGGGCCGTCATGGGTGATTATTTGGACGAATGCGCCCCAGAGAGCATCAATGTCTTCGCCTTGAACAGTAACTATCTTAAGACCATGGCCGGCGAGAGTCTGTGGCACGTTATAGCCTTGAAGATACTCGGACGGGTGTCCGGCAATGGTGACGTTGTTGTCATCGATGATGATCTTCACGTTCAGGTTCTGTGCAACTGCAAGGCGAGCTGCCTCGGCGTCGTTTCCCTCCTGTTGCGAGCCATCTGAGCCAAGACAGAAGATAGTCCTGTGGCGATTGGCCATCGCGACGCCATTAACCATGGGCCACATATGTCCGAGGCGCCCCGAGGAGAATTTGACGCCCGGGGTGAGACCGAGCTCGGGGTGACCCGGAAGTTTCGAATTTGCTTCGCGATAGTGGAGGAGATGTTCCGGGGGGATGTGACCTTCGAGTGCCGAGAGAAGGTACTGTGTCGCGACGCGGTGACCTGGTTAGGCGCATCAGCAGTAGAAAAACTTTGAGGGTTAAGGAGAAATCACGAACCAGCCTCATCGAAGACGACTGGATAGTACTTGTCGGATGCTTCGAAAAGGGAGAGAAGAATGCACAGTTCCGGCACTGTGTCATAAGCACCACCTAGATAGGATTAAAGTATGTGAGTTATTATCGGTCACGATAAGGTAAAGTCCCGGATGAATTCCACGTTGTACCCATGGAAAGAGTTGATCAAGCTGTCTGGACTAACCTGTGTGCCCACTGACGCCCCGTGCTGCACCAGTAGATGTGAAAAGGATGATAACATCTCGTAAGAGTTGGATATTATCCCTCAAGCTTTGCCTTTGCTCGTCGGTGAGATGAGGCTTGGAAGGGTCAAGTTTCAGCCTGTTAAGAAAGTGAGGGCGTATGTTGTGTGAAATGAGAGTCTCACAAACCTTTTATACTGGGTGAGATCGACGGGAAATGCGCCTGACATGATGGTTGATGTTAAAGTTGTTGTCCGTATTCTATAATTCTCATAACGGTTGATCTAATCAGCGACTTATGAGGTCATTCCCGGCCCGATCGGGCAAAGCAAGCACATCGACGTCCGAATCGTTATAGCCCCTGGCATGCGGCAATAGGCCCAGATATTTATACGTGACAACTGAGTATTCATTAGGCTTTATCAATGTCGTGCGCACGACGAAGAGTTCAACGATGCCACATAGGGGTCTACTCAGGCTGGGGGTTTTGTACCCTTCGCTCGATGAATGATGTTCCACCACGATCAAGCCTCTGAATTTGTTGCACTGCGTTTTCTATGGACAAGTCGCCCCGGTGCGAGATCGCAGAGTACGAACCACCATTTCGCACCGTCTCGCGGCTCAGCTTTCAGCAACGGCCTACTTTGCCTTCACTTGACCTCTCTTGTGAGATAAATGAATAATAAACAAAAGGTGATGATGAACCCTTCACAAGTTGTCATATTCTGGGCTAAAGAAAACATAAGCTAGATAAAAAAATAAATATTGGAAATGTGCGTTGAATGAACAGAAATATCACAATAAATTTATAACTGCAACAGGCAAGCGACAACAGGGTTGTAATGGACAATTCACGTCGCATTGTACGAGACAACTTTTGATGACTTCGTAGCTAGATCAATTGGACTTGGAGCGTCACTGGTGGCCGACGTATGTGTTCAGTAATTAACGCTCTCGTTGATTCGGCAGCATTTCAATCTGTTACATGAAACCTTCTGCTTCCCCGGCGGATGGCCAAGTTATGACACTCCATCATCATTGGTGGGCCCATTAATCTTCAGCCTTGATGTGACGTCTCATGCCATGCGTTCCATCTGACGCCAGTCGATCGCCGGATTTATGCGACTACGTTCCACCGGCGAGCGTATAGACGGAATCTGTGATGGACCATAGACGTCTGTGGAGACATTCGTTCTCAAGGCGGTGATGATGAGTGGGCTTCCCTCCAGTTCTGCTGCCGCTTCCGCGCTCATGCCCCAACTGAGTCTCATGCATCTTGCAGCCGCTAATAGGAGTAGATCGTTGAGATAGTCACTTTGGAAGGTGATGAAGCAACACGTGAGATAACACCGTACCAAGTGTACCGTTATCCAGAAGCGGGTAATAATACTGCCGAATTATTTTCACGCGCGAGGTGGCGTGTTTAAGACCCCTAACTGTCGAAAAGAGTTTGATCAGAATTGTACCGAGTTACATGATAAATTCAAGCCAAAAAAAAAGGTTCAGAGAACCGAGCTCGACTCGAGAATCTCTGCATCGAGAGAAACATATTCAGACGGCACTTCCTAAATTGTCGGTAGGAATCATCCCAAGAGAATATGAGGAGGAAGGAACTGACCTTTTCGTTGGGTGAAAGGGAGAGAGGAAGAAAAATAAGATTTAGCTGAGAGACGAAATTGAAAGTCCGAACTCGTAATTTGAGATAATTCGATAAACCCCCCTAAGTCACCCAATAACCTTTTCCCTTTCCCCCCCCCTTTTATTGCTTGCCCAGCCTCGCAATTCTATCCCCCCCCGTTGCGAGGGGAATTGTCTGTGTTACATTTACTAGAGACATCAGTTCTTTAAAGTCTGTATCTTTGTGTTGCCAGATTCGAAGCGGTGAGTATTCTGATTTTGATTTCGTCATCAGCCTGGCTAGTGGGTTACCACAACCAAAAAAAATATTACATTCTTCTACTTTTTTTATTCTTACCTACTTACGTTCATCATCACTTGTATCTCACTGACATGTCTCTCCTTACCCTAGATTTTTTTATCCAAATTCAATGGACAGCTTGGCGAGCACTTTGTCCACCCAACCGCCCTCCTCTGCACAACCTCCCACAGCAGGTGATCCAAACTCGGCTACAAGTGCCCTCACCACCGTCGTTGATACCAATGTAGCCGCTGTCGCTCCAGTGAAGCGTGGCCCCGGGCGCCCAAAGGGAAGCGGCGTGAAGAAACATATCGACCCGAATGCACCTATCCCTCCCAAGCGTCCCGTCGGTCGCCCCCGTAAGGATGGTCTCCCCGCTGGTTCCGTACCACGCGGTACTCCCTCTTTGGCCACCCGCAAGCGCAAGATTGCTGCTCCGGGCGATTTTGCTACGCCCTCAACTGATAATGGCACTTCCCAAACGCCGGCACCAACTGCAGCCGCGCCGCCCTTTACAAGTTCGGTGGGTTACCTGGCTGCTCTGAAAAGGGAAGGCACGTCATTGACCCCCAACTATCAGCCTGCTTATGGTAGTTACACCTACCCAACTCCAACCACCCCTGCGCCGCAACAGCCATGGAATACAACATACAGCACCTTATCCGCCGCGCTTCAGTACAAACCGACCGAGGCCGCCACCTCCCCCCAGAAGGCTCTACAAGCCGTCGATCCAGTGCTTCACGACGATTGGCCAGAGCTTCTCCGCACAGACCCTAATACCTTACTCCAGAGTCTTGTTTCCTCACTCCATGCTCCTAATCCCGTCTCTCGTACCGGAATGAACGTCGAGGAATCTTTCAAGTTCCATGTTACTACGATATTATCCCAAGAAGGCGCCGGCCCCATTCCGCAATTATATACGTTCCTGAAGACCTTCTGGTTGCCCTGGTGCCCCACTTATTTTGCCCTTACCGCTTCCACGTTAACCACGCCCACACCACCCGAACATCGCTTTTTCTACTGGGATCCCCTCCCTTTGGTATTCAACGGCATCGCTTGTCCTTTCTGTGCGGTACCACTCCTCAACCGTGGTTGTATTCGATCTGCACCAACAAAAGTTTATGATATCGGGAAGCCGTTCTTTCTCATTGGTTGTGAGTACGCATGCAGCAATTTGCAATGCAAGGGGCGTAATGGGCCAGACGGACGCCGTTTCGCCAGCACTGACCCCGTAGTCATCCGCGCTCTTCCTTCCGTGCTTCGCGACGAGCTGCCCGTCATGCTACTTGCTAGCGGGGCCACCGATCCACAATCATGGAACTGGCAACCCATCGGTGTTTCTAAATCATTATGGGCTGTCGTTGTTGGGTGTATCAACGAGGGACTGGGGAAAGAGGCGACGTTACATGTGGTCCGTGCGGCACAGCAAAGCTTTGCCGTTCCGGCTATGCCGAAAGACGAAGGGCTTGCGGAGGAGAACCAGGAAGACATGGAGTTGCAGCATCCACCAGATGCAATGCACGTTGATGAACCGGCTCACGACACTCCCGAGGTTCGTAACGTCTAGCGTCTAATATGACACGGCGGAGGCTCACGTTCGCATAGGGAGCGCCGTACGCAGAGACGTGGAAGAACCACCCAGCGCCAGTTTCTGCACAGCCTGAGCAAAGTGCTGCATCGGCGTCTGCACAGCCGACAGCTACTCACGTACCATCGCACCCACACCCCCACACAGCTGTGCCTGCACCGTACGGTTACCCGCAGGGTGCGCCCTACATGCCGTATGCCTATGGCCCTTATCCGATGCCCCCCCACCAGTCGCTGTCCGAGGCAGCTAGTGTCGGTGGTAAGGAAAGTCAAGTGAAACGTATTCGGCACTGCGTCAAGTGTGGCTCGAAAGATTGCAAGGGCAAAGGCGGACGGAATTTTTGCACAAATGCGTGTCAGGACTGCGGAGACATGGAGTGCAAAGGAAGGAACAGTAAGCGGCCGGATAAGACATGTCGGGATGCTTGGCCTTGAGTGGCAGGCTGGAGGGGATGTGGACTTTTTTTTTCCCTCAGCTATGATACAGTGTAGGAATAAGTCGTATTGACAGAGTTGCTACCTTGCTTTCAACCTTGACCTTGGTGTGTTGATATGCAAGATATAGTATAATACATTTTCATTGGAGATTCATAAACTCAGGAGTAAAACTAGATAGACACGAGCAACAGCATTCGTCCATCGTAACAAGGCCTAAACGTGAGGGTGTTAGCATGATGTTATGTGAAGTTGGATAGAAATAAAAAAAGAAAATCAGCTTTCTGTTCTTGGTGGCTACACCGGCAACGGTTCCTCTCACTGACGCGAAAGTGTACCGGAAGGGGTTAGCCACCCTGAGGTCATGTAGTGTATATGATCCCTGAATGTGTGGAAATTCATCATTTAGAAAGAAAGGAAAGGATAATTACCTGTTGGACTCGCCCAACAAGTGTAAAAGGAAACATAAATATATATTTGCCTGAGAAATGCACGTGTTCGAATCGTGGGAGTTCCTGCCAGTTGGCTTTCGCTTTCAGTCTCTTTTCCTCAGATATCAGTCCATGCCATGTGGCTATCATTCTCTGTCTCCAACTCTCCGGAAGATTGCCTCGTGGTCAGTGTCACCTGTGCTTGGCACACGTGTAGTATGCCAACTGTAGGATCCTTCCTTTCCGCTCTCTACATCGACCTTCCTGGTCCCCGCTCAGAATTCCACCATGACATCCTGGATAGAGTCATCGCACGACTTTCGTCTCAACCCAAGCTACTTTCCACCCCTAATGGGAGACCACCCAGATGGAAACATACCCGGGGTGGATCATCCCCCGTCCTTGCATACCAGCTACACCTACACTCCTCATCATAGTCCCAGTATCAGCAGACAAACCCAAACCCAAACCCAAACATTCAATTACGGCTTGTATGGCCCACGCCCACAACCTACACATTCGGACGCTATGCAACCCTTTCCTACTCTTCCTGCGCAGGTGGTACCTGGCATGTTGGAGCCGGAGGATGCGTACGAGGAATATATGGAAGTCGACCCCGGCGTAGATGCAGCTCCGATGCTTGAATCCGGATACGACGACGAGGACCCGTCGCAGGGTAAGCGCAGGTTCGTGGGCGGCTTCTGGAGGGGATTGAGGAAGATCCCAAGGGTGGTCAGGCGCGGCTTCTTGTCAGATAAACGAGAGCTCCAAACCCCTCCAGGACTCGCATATCATGATACCCTGTATGGTCCACCCTACATAGTCCCGTCTCAGCCCGAAGAATCCGAGGAGGCCCCACCTTATGATATGCCTGCGGAAAGTGTGGAAGGGGAGGTGCGCTACGTGGAGGGGATGAATATGCCCACCGAGTTGCTGCCTTCACGAACGCCATCCCAGACCATGCGATCTCCCCGTTCTGAATCACAGCTCACCTACCAAACAAACCCATCTGCGCAACACCATTCTCAGCAGGGTTCACTACACCATGCACCGAAGTCTTCTCCCCCACGTACCGTCCGTAACCCCGATCCCAATCCTGCCTCGCCTACGGAGGAAAGCGGTATGACGAGCGGAAATTCACTGCGTATGCCTTCGCCGCGCCCACTTCAAGTCGATCCTGACCTCGAGCCTGGGCCAAGTACACCTCGCGTTGCTCCACTCAGGCCAACCCATCGACCGACCGTCACAGTTCAGAGTCCTACTGGAAACCCCGTCTACATCGAACCGCCACAAGCCGATGACTACGTCGGCATGGCCTCACCCGTCGAAGACCCTCCTGAACCATCCGTCCCCTCTCAATTTGCGCGTATACGCAAGTTCTTCCGTGATCTGAACGATCTCCCTTGGGTATCACCCACCGTGACCGTCGACTTTGACCCAACTAACTCGGAACGAGCGCGCGCAGCAGGCACAGCTGGTCCTGGCAGGTCCTGGTATACTGGCCAGCTACGCGATCTGGACCTGCTAGGTGGTGGTAGTAGCTCCAGCACGCGCAAGCTCACCGCACCCTCTGGTCACTCTCTCGCACCTCCGCAGGGCTCGAACGCGACACTCGGACCTCACAATGGCTCTGGCTCGGCGGCGTCCAGCAGCGAGGGAATAAGTACCCATCTCCCGACGCCACACGTGCATCCTCCGCATGCGTATCCCGTTCCCCCATTCGCGCTGTCACCCCAACCGCTTTACCTCTACCCTTTCGCTTACCACCCAATGCCGACACCGCCGCAGCCACCGCCGCCCACCTCGTCATCATCACCATTCCCATCGCCATCGCACTCACGTCAGCCCAATGGGGGCGCCGAGAAGTTGTCGCCGCAATCGTCACCGTTTCCATCGCCATCGACATCGCGCTCGCGTCAGCCGAATGGTGCCGCCGAGCAGGTATCACCCCAACCGAGTGCTCAATCTGACTTCTCGCGACAGCCGTATCTTTATATGGTTGCGATACCTCCCGGATATCTGCCCAGCCAAGTGGATCCGTCTCGACCGATGCAGATGCAACCTGCCTACGTCACACCTTACCCACCACTGTCACCACCACCAGTTTGAGGATCCCATAGGTGAATTGACAATCGGATATCAACATACTGTAGTACCTTACATTTTATCGCTTACTTGTTTATAATGTCTTTTCTTGTCTTCCGAGATGAGATACCTGCCATCGATCGCCAATGAGATAAAGGAGACATAGTGGACATTTCATGATCTGAACAAAATCTGAAAGAGTTGAATAGGAAGCAATCAGCATGCGTAGTCAACGCCACGGTCCCGACTCGACGGTTGTGATTTTCGCGTAACTCACAACAATCAAACCCGGAAATTTTTACACTGGGCATACAGTATCACGATCCGATTCAAATTTTCACGTGACAGGGGTAACATGTATAGAGGTAAAAACGAGGTAAAAAGTTGGGATTCTTCAGCCTAAGCCGCTGACGAATTTCTCATCGGAATGCACCACCATATCAACGTCCAATCAACTGAGGATAACGTTCCGGCAGCCAATGATCGACTTTGAGAACAAAGACATTTCTCCCAGAAAAGGCAAAAGATAACAAGATACCGAGGTTACTCAACGAAGGAGATCAAGTATGGCAAGGATACATAAAGTAGAGGAGCTGGTAACTTAAGTAATTTACTTTTTGCCCACAATGGCTCGCAACAGTGATGTCCCTCCCACAGATGAGGACATTGAGGAGACTCCCCTCCTTTCTTCGCAATTAGCGTTCAAGAAGCCACCAGCCGCCGTACCTTGGGCTCAAGTCTGGATTTTGCTTTTCATCAATTCGACAGAGCCCTTCACGCAACATGTCATAGACCCGTTCACACCAGAGGCATGACGTTTTCTTTTCAACTCGGTCAAGTTCTTTTTCTTACTCCAATATCTCTAGTTTGTTCGCAATGTTGGGATCACCCATGGTGACGAGTCTCGCGTGGGGTATTATGTTGGCTTGATGGTTAGATTCAGCGTCAATCTCACCGTCGTGTCTCACCATGTCATTTTCTAGCAATCCATAACCTTTGTCACTCATACTCTGACCGTCTTACACTGGAGCAGGCTCTCCGATGTTGTTGGCCGTAAGCCGATCATCCTTATAGGTCTCTTCGGCCTCTCGTTGTCCACGTATTCGTTCGGGCTCTCGACTACTTATTGGGGCGCTGTTTTTAGGTAAGCATTTATTTATTTCATGCCGCCAAATTCTGACGTATCCTAGCCGAAGTCTCCATGGGTCTCTGAACGCCAACTCTGGCGTCATCAAAAGTATCGCTGTGGAGATCACCGACCCGACAAGTCTCCCGTATGTTTTTGCGTACATGCCTGCTGCATGGTCCACGGGTAGTACACTCGGGTGAGTGAGGTCCGTTCTTGATGTGTCCTTTCACCAACGTAAACTTGTATAGCCAGCTGATTGGAGGCTCACTCTCACGTCCCGCAGACCGCTTCCCTGACACTTTTGGAAATTCTCAGTTCCTGAAGAAGTACCCGTACTTCCTTCCATGCGCAGTTCCTGCCACATTTTCGGCGCTGGTGTGGGTAATGACTTACGCCTTTTTGCGGGAGGTAGGCGTGAACGCAGTTTCATTCCACTTAGACGTTTACCAGTTATAGACCATTCCTTCTCCGGTCACTCTTCGCAGTCTTCTGAAGAAACAACCGCGACCCTCGTCTGCAGAGATACCCGAATCAGATGACGCAGAGAGGCCATATCCTCTTCGCCGGTTGATGACACGGAGGGTAGTAGTACTAGCTATGATCAACTGTGGGGCTCTTTCCCTAGTTGAGTTTTCTTATCGCGCGATCCTACCTCTATTCTTCAGCACGCCCGTCAATAGAGGTGGCCTCGGACTGGATCCACCAGCAATTGGGAAGATTCTTGCGTCCTTGGGGATACTTAATAGTGTCTTTCAGTTTACTTTCTTCGCGCGTGCTAACGCTCTGTGGGGTACAAAGCGAGTTTTTGTCGGCGGGCTGCTCTGTGCGATCCCAGTCTACTTACTCTTTCCCGTGATGAACGCCTTGGCCCGTGCTTACGGCGTCGGTCGGGTTGTGTACTCGGCTATTGCCCTTCAAGTCATTTTTGGCTGTGGTTTATACTTGTGCCATGGTATATTGTCCTCACCACTAGTCATCAAGTGGCACTGAACTAACTATGTGTTCTTACAGGGTGTGTCAACATTTATATATCTGCCGCATCTCCCAACCGTGCATCTTTGGGTGCCACAAATGGGCTCTCCCAACTCCTCTTCTCGATCTTTCATGCGATTGGCCCAGCAATCTCTACTTCTCTCTTCTCACTATCCGTAGCGAAAGGGCATTTGGGTGGTGGACTTGTATATGCCGTGTTCCTTTCGATATCGTTAGTTGTAATTGCCTTTGGAACGACCCTTCCACGGCAAGTGTGGCAATCATAATGTTGCCACGCTATACCTATCACGCGATCAAAGGGCCATAAGACACCCGAGTAACGACTTGGCTTTAAAGAAGCAAGCAGCGCATCGGCAGATCAACCCGATGTATAGTAACAGAACTCGAGCAGTTCAATGCGGGAATTTGATAGTCTCGGTACCAGAAGCTCGGAGTTCAGGCCGACTCATCGACCGACCGTCACCGCGTCACCGTTCAGAGTCCTATTGGAAAACCTGACTATATCGAACCGACACCAACTGATGACAGCGTCTGTATGGCGGCCGTGGCCTTACACGTCCAAGACCCTCCTGAACCGTCCGTCCCGTCTCAATTTGTGTGTATATGCAAGATCTTCTGTGATCTGAACGATCTCCAGGTATCACCCATTGGCACCGTGACTAGACTTTAATTAACTCGGAACGAGCGCGCGCAGCTGGCACAACTGGTCCTGGTAGGTCCTTGTATACTGGCCAGCTACGTTATCTGGACCTGCTAGGTGGTGGTAGTAGCTCCAGCACGCGCAAAGCTCACCGCACCCTCTGGTCATTCACTCGGACCTCAATGGCTCTGGCTCAGCGGCGTCCAGCAGCGAGGAGGTAAGTACCCATCTCCCGACGCCACACGTGCATCCTCCTCATGCGTATCCCGTTCCCCCATTCGCGTTGTCGCCCCAACCGCTTTACCTCTATCCTTCACTTACGACGCCATGCCGACACCATTGCCATCGCCATAGCGCTCACGTCAGCCCAATGGGGGCGCCGAGAAGTTGTCGCCGCAATCGTCGCGATTTGCGTCGCCATCGCTCTCGCGTCAGCCGAATGGTGCCGCCCAGCAAGTATCGCCCCAGCCGAGTGCTCAACTGATTTTTCGCGACAGCCGTATCTTTATATGGGTTACGATACCTCCCTAAAACCTGTCCAGCCAGATGGATCCGTCTCGAGAGATGCAGATGCAGCTAGCCTACATCACACCTTACCCACCACTGTCGCCACCAGTTTGAGGATCTCATAGGTGAATCGACAACGGGATCCAACGTAGTACGTTACATTTTATCGCTTACCGAGATGAGACACCTGCCATCGATCGCCAATGAGATAAAGGAGACATAGTGGACACTTCATGATCTGAACAAAATCTGTTTTTTTTGAAGGGACTTTATTAATGTCAACCGTGTAAATGAACTTCATCAGGAAATTGTGTTGTAGCTAGGTAAGGCCTATGTGACTCCGACTCGTGTCATGATCACAAATCTAATCTAATCTCTTTTCCCCCGTAATCTCGTACCGTTACCATCGCGGGTCACGTCCAGAACTTATCCCCTAAACTCAGCAACACAAACACCACCCAGTGCACTTCAGCACCATAATACCTGCACCCTCCAACTACCCGAGCCACAGCCTGACAACCTTTTTATGTTCGTACTGTAATTGGCCACCGACTTCTTTTCTCTCACTGCCGCCATGTCCAAATTGCACGACTTTCTAGTCGAACATGCAAAGTTCCCATTCCCCGGTTTTAATGAGCATCGATCTTCAAGCATAGCTGATATATCCACACTCGATGTCGGTTTGCTCGAAAAAAATGACCCAGAGTGGAAAGCCAAGCATGCTGTGCGAGACGATACTCTTGTTCAGAAGCTTTGTGATGCTCTGGAGGCCATCCTTGGGGACGCTTCTTTTGCAGAGTCCGCCGAAGGTTATCTCCTGGCGAGTTTTGCGCCTAAGGTTCGAATCGATGAGCGTGGCCGAGAAGACCGGGATTGGTCCATGAATTCAAGTGAAGTTGTTGTAAGTGTCTTCGGATGTTCATTATTCAAAACCGAGCAATTTCGAGCTGACCCTGCGGCAGACTCGGGGGTTGCTAGACAAGGGGGTTTTCCTCGCCACAAGCAAATGTCTTTGGGTATACGATCGATCTGTCTTGACAACGCTTAAAGAACATAAGGCCGAATTCGGGGCCACCAAGGTTGACTACGCTATAATGGTGAACGAGAACATTACGGGACTTTGTGAAGCCAAGTCGCCATCAGTTATGACGGAAGTCTGCAATTCGCTACCGCCACACGGCTTCGAGTTGAAATGGGTTTATGGTCAACCTGTGGTGCCGAAAATTCTCGCAAAGGTGAGTACGCTCTTCCCGTTAATTATGGCACTTGTTTTAAGGAGAAATGTGTAGGCCGCACTGTATATGGGTCTGAGAAAGACGGAATGGCTTTTTCTTACCTGTCTCAACTACTGGATTGTATGCCGTCTTGTAAGGGATGACCACCACCCCTATCTTGTGTACTCGCCAGGGATCAGCATTGAAGAGTCATCTGAGCCTTTTCGAGCGTTCCTTGGTGCCATCTTATCTGTCGTCAAAAATGAGCCCGTCGCGCCTAGCACATACAATTCAAATATGGAACTCGATAGTATCGAGGAAGAAAAAGATGACGGCCCTTTACCCGAAGATGACATTGATGACGGTTCAGGAGAGTATCGGGGTAGGTCGGGGAGTGGGGCTAACACCGAGTCTCAGTTATTGGTTCATACATTCCTTGGCCGATATCGATCACTTGGCTCATTCACCCCATCTTCAGGTTACTTCGTCTTCTCCCGAATTGTCTGAAGACCGCCAAGTATGGACACGTCTCTATACCACATCGAATAACTCATTCGCCATTCCGCCGTGCGCTAGGAACCATAAACCACACCTATGGTTTACCCGTTTTATAGCATCGGGATCGACTGGCGCCGTCTGGCAATGTCGTTTTGATACCTGCCATAACTCATTTGCTGCCAAGATCGTTGAGGTGTTGAGCCCCTCTGACACACAGAAGCGACAACGCCTCCGTAACGAGTTTAAAATCTACCTTATCTTGGACGAGGCATATCAATCTGGCCGACTACACGATCGCATCGCTCCGCGTTGCTATGGGGCATTTGAGGGTAAATACATGGACGTTCTCATCCTTGATTTATGCGACAACATTATGAATTCGTGGGAGAACCTAAGCGCCTCAGAGCGGTACGCAGCGGAAATTATGTCGAATAATTAATTGCTCTTACATTGACGATACATGATTTCCTGCAGATCCAAAGTATACAAGTTGGTACAAGACCTCCACCGTATTGGCATAGCCCATGAAGACCTCGAACCCCGGAATATAGTACGTACCCATGGAGGTGGGTTCCTTCTCATCGATTTTTCAGAGAGTAGGAGGCATGTCTGTAAGGAAAGCAAGTGTTACGAACTGCAAAAATTGCGAAAATCATTATGGAAACGACAGCCTCTTGAAGCTAAAGGTGTAAATTTTGGGTGAAAGAGACCGATTCATTGCGTCGAGGATTATCAAGTCATTATTTCGACATCTGATTGAGGGAAATAGTCGCATCCCCTGTTAAGGACAGGAAAATTGGAGGAGAATCACCGATCACCACCTGTAGACTACATGGATTTTTTACATAATCTTAAGTACTTCCACGTCCGGTGCATCGCGTGCATCGCATTCACTTATTTAACACAATACTGCTAGTGATCTCCGCTGCTCAGGCTATCGAGTGTGCATAATTCTGATTATAATAATTCATGGGCCGCTGCTTTCAAGATGATTTGGGACCATGACACCGTGACTGACTCAGATAATACTGCTAGTTTCATCAGCCCCTGCTTGGACTTGGATGGGGCCACGGTAGTGTTGCCGCCAGTCCGGAATTGAGTTCACATCGGTCCACACCGCGGGCATCTCATCCGTCCCGGGCCGCTTGCTTGTGCCGTGTTCACCAATTCATGCGTTCACTTCCCAGATCTCCATGGAAGTGGCTATGGCACCATCATTTTTTCACAACATTCAGATTCTCAACTGAATGTGCCCTCTCAGCGTCTCTTCCTTTGCACCTGCCTGAGCAAAATAGTGGGGATGGCATGGCAACCCAAACTTGACTCGGAAGGGCAAGCGCAAGTGAACAGCAACGAAAAGTACTGACCCTCAACAGCCCCCTCGGAAACGGCCCCGCGTCCCCAGCAATACCTACCACAGAGCCTCCATCCTCGATATGTGGTGTTGGCCCTCCAACAACCGTTGAAAGCAGCTCACCACTGGCTACCCCTGCATGCTCGGCAGCGGGGCAATGCCATTCGACTTCGGCCTCTCATTTCAGAAGATGAGGCACTAGATTTGGTACAATGGTGGGATGTGAGTGGACCAGTGACCTTTCCGAGTCCATGGGACTGAGAGTGTGGAAGCCGTTACAGTTTCCGGCTCCTGCGCTTTGCGCTTGCGCGTGAGGCACCTTACCCACCACTGTCACCACCAGTTTGAGGACCACATAGGTGAATTGATAATTGGATCCAACATACTACTTTACTTTTTTTTATCGATACTTGTTTATAATGTCTTTTCGTATTTTCCGAGATGAGATAAATGAGACATAGCGGACACATCATATGATCTGAACAAGTTCTGTTTATCAGGAAGAATTCTGTTTTGAGAGTTGGCTGATCTGACTGAAGCTCCAAGCTGGAATCCAGGAAAACGGTTGCAACGAAAACGAAAGGGAGTTGAATAGCAAACTTTTATTCGTAATAGCCGTAGTCGACCCCTGATTATGATTTTCGCGTAACTCACAAAAACCCGGAATTTTTACACCACTGGGGACCATACCCGACTAAAGTTGATCGTACAGTTAGCACAGACAAGACCAGCGCCATACTGTACGTGCTGAACAGCCTTCCCTATGGAAGCGGAAAGGCGGAAATACAATCACCAGTGACAAGTTCAAGTAAGTATATGCAGCACGAGAGACCGCTCCCATTTCAATTTTCACGTGACAGGGGTAACATAGATATACATATGAGGTAAAAACGAGGTAAAAGTCGAGATTCGTTGGCATCGGAATGCACCCCCAGATCAACTGAAAAGGCAAAAAATGAGGTTACATCAAATATGGTACGGATACATAAAGTAGAGGAGCTCATCACCCGCAAGTAAGTCATTTACCTTTTTGCCCACAATGACTCGCAACGGTGATGTTCCTCTCACAGATGAGGAGACTCCCCTCCTTTCTTCGCAATTAGCGTTCAAGAAGCCACCAGCCACTGTACCTTGGGCTCAAGTCTGCATTTTGCTTTTTATCCACTCGGCCGTGCCCTTCACACAACATGTCGTAGATCCGTTCACACCAGAGGCATGACGTTTTCTATTTCAACTTGATCAAGTTCTTTTTCTTACTCCAATATCTCTATCTCTAGTTCGTTCGCAATATTGGGATCACCCATGGTGACGAGTCTCGCGTGGGATATTATGTCGGCTTGATGGTCAGATTCACCGTCAATCTCACCGTCGTGTCTCCCCATGTCATCTTCTAGCAATCCACGTTCTTTGCCACGCATGCCCTGACCATCTTACACTGGAGCAGGCTCTCCGATGTTGTTGGCCGTAAGCCGATCATCCTTATAGGTCTCTTTGGCCTCTCTTTGTCCGTGTATTCGTTCGGGCTCTCGACTACTTATTGGGGCGCTATCTTTAGGTATGTATCCATCAATTTTATGCCGCCCATTTCTAACGTATCCCAGCCGAGGTCTTCATGGGGCTCTGAACGCCAACTCTGGTGTCATCAAAAGTATCGCTGTGGAGATCACCGACCCGACAAGTCTCCCGCATGTTTTTGCGTACATGCCTGCGGCATGGTCCACGGGTAGTACACTCGGGTGAGTGAGGTCCGCTCTCGATGTGTTAGTTTCACTAACGTAGACTTGTATAGCCAGCTGATCGGGGGCTCACTCTCACGTCCCGCAGACCACTTTCCTGACACTTTTGGAAATTCTCTGTTCCTGAAGAAGTACCCATACTTCCTTCCATGCGCAGTTCCTGCCACTTTTTCGGCACTGGCATGGGTACTGACGTACGCCTTTTTGCGGGAGGTAGGCGCGAACGCCATTTTGTTCCACTCAGGCCTACAATTTACCATTTATAGACCGTTCCTTCTCCGGTCACTCTTCGCAGTCTTCTGAAGAAACAGCCGCGACCCTCGTCTGTGGAGATACCTGAATCAGATGTCGCAGAGAGGCCATATCCTCGCCGGCTGATCACGCGGAGGGTAGTAGTGCTGGCTGTGATGAACTATGGGACTCTTACCCTAGTTGAGAATTCTTATCACGTGATCCAGCCTCTATTCCTCAGCACACCTGTCAATAGAGGTGGCCTCGGATTGGATCCACCAGCAATTGGGAAGATTCTTGCGTCCTTCGGGATACTCAATAGTGTCTTTCAGTTTACTTGTTTCGCGCGCGCTAACGCTCTGTGGGGTACAAAGCGAGTGTTTATCGGCGGGCTGCTCTGTGCGATCCCAGTCTACGTGTTCTTTCCCGTGATGAACGCCTTGGCCCGGGCTTACGGCGTCGGCTGGGTTGTGTACTCAGCTGTTTCCTTTCAAATTATTTTTGGTTGCGGTTTATCCTTGTGCCATGGTATATCGTCCTCACCACCACTGATCAAATGGTACTGAACTAATATGGTTCTTACAGGGTGTATCAACATTTATATATCTGCTGCATCTCCCAACCGTGCATCTTTGGGTGCCACAAATGGGCTTGCCCATCTCCTCATCTCGACCGTTCATACGATTGGCCCAGCGATCTCTACTTCTCTCTTCTCACTGTCAGTAGCAGAAGGATATTCACGTGGTGGACTTGTATACACCGTGTTCCTTTCGATATCGTTAGTTGTAGTTGCCTTTGGAACGGCCCTTCCACGGCAAGTGTGGCAATCATAGAGTTGCTACGCTATACCTATCACGCTGTCGATGGGTCATAATGACATCCGAGTAACAACTTGGACGCTGTAACACTTATTTATCTCTCAGACTCACAGGTTGTCACGGTATATACGAAAATGTTACAGTACATGAATGATTGGCTTTAGAGAAGCAAGCAACAAATCGGGTCAACCCGATGTATACTACATCGAACCGGCACCAACTGATGACTAGTATTACGTCTGTATGGCGGCCGTGGCTTTACTTGTCGACGACACTCCAGAACTGTCCGTCCCCTCTCGATTTGCGCGTATATGCAAGATCTTCTGTGATCTGAACGATCTCTCCTAGGTATCACTGACTGGCACCGTGACCGTCGATTTTGAGTCGACTAATTCGGAACCAGCGCGCGCAGCAGGCACAGCTGGCCCTGGCAGGTCCTGGTATCATACTGGCTAGCTGCGCGATCTGGACCTGCTAGGTGGTGGTAGTAGCTCCAGCACGCGCAAGCTCATTGCACTCTCTGGTCACTTACTCGGACCTCCGCAAGGCTCAAACGTGACACTCGGACCTCACAATGGTCAGCGGCACCCAGCAGCGAGGGGGTAGGTACCCATCTCCCGACGGCACACGTGCATCCTCCGCGTGCGTATCCCGTTCCCCCGTTCGCGTTGTCGCTCCCACCGCTTTACCTCTGTCCTGTCACTTACCACGCCATGCCGCAGCCACCACCGCCCACCTCGTCATCGTCATCGTCACCGTTTCCACCTCCATCGCGCTCATGTCAACCCAATGGGGGCGCCGAGAAGTTGTCGCCACAATCGTCGCCATTCCCATCCACAACACGCTCGCGTCAGCCGAATGGTGCCGCCATACAGGTATCGCCCCAGCCGAGTGCTCAATCTGACTTTTCGCAACAGCCGTATCCTTATATGATTGCGATACCTCCGGATATCTGCTCAGCCAGGTGGATCCGTCAGTTCCGTCTCGACCGATGCCGGCCTGCCTACGTCACACCTTACCCACCACTGTCACCACCAGTTTGAGGATCCCATAGGTGAATTGACAATCGGACTCGGATCAATATAGTACCTTGCATTTTATCGCTTACTTGTTTATAATGTCTTTTCGTTTTTTCCGAAATGAGACACCTGCCATCGATCGTCAATGAGATAAAGGAGACATAGTGGACACTTCATGATCTGACCAAAATCTGCTTGTCAGGAAGAACGAAAGATTAAGCAATCAGCATGCGTAGTCAACGTCACGGTCCCGACTCGACCCGGTTGTGATTTTCGCGTAACTCACAAAAAATCAAACCCGGAAATTTTTACACTGGGCATATTGTACCCGACTAAATTCCAGTGACAAGTTTAAGTATGAGTCCGACCACGAGATCCCATTCAATGTCACGTGACAGGGGTTTAACCTTGGATATACAGTATAAGGTAAAAACAAGGTAAAAGTTGGGATTCTTCAGCCTAATCCGCTCATGAATTTCTCATCGGAATACGCCCCCATATCAACGTCCAATCAACTGAGGATAACGTTCCAGCAGCCAATGATCGACTCTGAGATCCAAGACACTTCTCCCAGAAAAGGCAAAAGATAACAAGATACCGAGGTTACTCAACGAAGGAGATCAAGTATGGCAAGGATACATAAAGTAGAGGAGCCGATCTCCCCAAGTAAGTAATTTACCTTTTGCCCACAATGGCTCGCAACAGTGATGTTCCTCCCACAGACGAGGAGACTCCCCTCCTTTCTTCGCAATTAGCATTCAAGAACCCACCAGCCGCTGTACCTTGGGCTCAAGTCTGGATTTTACTTTTTACCCACTCGGCAGTGGCCTTCACATTGCATGTCACAGATCCGTTCATACCAGAGGCATGACATTTTCTATTCAACTTGGTCAAGTTGGTTTTCTCACTCCAATATCTCTAGTTCGTTCGCAATGTTGGGATCACCCATGGTGACGAGTCTCGCGTGGGATATTATGTTGGCTTGATGGTCAGATTCACCTTCAATCTCACCGTCGTGTCTCCCCATGTCATTTTTTAGCAATCTATATATTATGCCACTCATGCTCTGACCATCTTACACTGGAGCAGGCTCTCCGATGTTGTTGGTCGTAAGCCGATCATCCTGATAGGACTCTTCGGCCTCTCGTTGTCTACGTATTCGTTCGGGCTCTCGACTACTTATTGGGGCGCTGTTTTTAGGCAAGTATTTATTAATTTCATGCTGCCAAATTCTAACATATCGCAGCCGAGGTCTTCATGGGTCTCTGAACGCCAACTCTGGCGTCATCAAAAGTATCGCTGTGGAGATCACCGACCCGACAAGCCTCCCGCATGTTTTTGCGTACATGCCTGCCGCATGGTCCACGGGTAGTACAGTTGGGTGAATGAGGCCTGCTCCTGATGTGTCACTTTCACTAACGTGGACTTGTATAGCCAGCTGATTGGAGGCTTACTCTCACGTCCCGCAGACCACTTTCCTAACATTTTTGGAAATTCTCAGTTCCTGAAGAAGTACCCGTACTTCCTTGCATGCGCAGTTCCTGCCACATTTTCGGCACTGGTGTGGGTAATGGCTTACGCCTTTTTGCGGGAGGTAGGCGTGAACCCAATTTTATTCGACTCAGGCCCACAGTTTACCATTTATAGACCGTTCCTTCGCTGGCACCTCTTCGCAGTCTTCTGAAGAAACAACCGCTACCCTCGTCTGTGGAGATACCTGGATCAGATGTCGCCGAGAGGCCATATCCTCTTCGCCGGTTGATGACACGGAGGGTAATAGTGCTGGCTGTGATGAACTATGGGGCTCTTTCCCTAGTTGAGATTTCGTATGTCGCGATCCAGCCTCTATTCTTCAGCACACCTGTCAATAGAGGTGGCCTCGGACTAGCTCCACCAGCAATTGGGAAGATTCTTGGTTGCTTCGGGATATTCAATAGTATCTTTCAGTTTGCTTTCTTTGCGCGTGCTAATGCTTTGTGGGGTACAAAGCGTGTTTTTATCGGCGGGCTGCTCTGTGCGATCCCAATCTACCTACTCTTTCCCGTGATGAATGCCTTGGCCCGTGCTTACGGTGTCGGCTGGGTTGTGTACTCAGCTATTGCCCTTCAAGTCATTTTTGGTTGTGGTTTATCCTTTTGCCATGGTATGTTGTCCTTACAACTAGCCATCAAATGGCACTGAACTAATGGTGTTCTTACAGGGTGCATCAACATTTTTATATCTGCCGCATCTCCCAACCGTGCCTCTTTGGGTGCTACAAATGGGCTTGCCCAACTCCTTATGTCGATCATGCGTACGATTGGCCCAGCAATCTCTACTTCTCTCTTCTCACTATCAATAGCGGAAGGATATTTAGGTGGTGGACTTGTATATACGGTGTTCCTTTCGATATCGTTAGTTGTAGTTGCCTTTGGAACGACCCTTCCACGGCAAGTGTGGCAGTCATAGCGTTTCCACGCTATACCTATCACACTATCAAAGGGTCATAAGACATCCGAGTAACGACTTAGATGCTGATGTTTTCTGTAACACCTATATCTCAGATTCACAGATTGTCGCCGTATATTTCCCAAAAATGTACATGAATGATTGGCTTTAGAGAAGCAAACAACACATCACTGGCAGCGGGGTCAACCCGAAGTATAGTAACAGAACTTAATAGTCTTGGTACCAGACTTTCTACGACTTTGGAGTTCAGGCCAACTCGTCAACCGAACGTCACGGTTCAGAGTCCTACTGGTAGCCTTGTCTACATCGAACCACCACCAACTGATGACTATGTCTGCATGGCGGCGGTCATGGCATCACCCGTCACGGTCGAAGACCGACCGTCCCCTCTCAATTTGTGCGTATATGCAACATCTTCGGTGATCTGAACGATCTCCCCTGGGTATCACCCACCGTGACCGTCGACTTTGACCCGAATGATTCAGAGCGAGCGAGCGCAGCGGGCACAGTCCTGCATCAGGAAACCTACACTAAACGATTTTGGACGAGCTCGACTCGGAGGCTCGAGCTCGCCAAAAAGGGCAAAAAACAAAGTACATTAATCTAAAATTACCCAAAAGTTGCTTTCTGCCGCTGTATTTTCAAAATGTAAAAAAAATCTGAAAAGCATTCCATAGCACAAATAAACACTTTTTTTTTTCACTTTTCTGCTTGGAAAAGTGAAAAAGTGAAAAAGGGTTTGCACCATTTACTGATGACTCACTGCCAGTACGTACTGTCACGGTACTGGCCAGCTGCGCGACCCTGCTAGGTGGTGGTAGTAGCTCCAGCACGCGCAAGCTCACCGCACGCTCTGGTCACTCACTTGGACCTCAATGGCTCTGGCTTGGCGGCGTCCAGTAGCGAGGAGGAAAGTGTGCAATCCCGGCGGGACACGTGCTTCCTCCGCATGCGTATCCCCTTCTCCCGTTCGCGCTGTCACCCCAACCTCTTTACCTCTACTTACCACGCCCATGCCGACACCACCGCAGCCACCACCGCCCACCTCGTCACCGTCATGGTCATGGTCACCATTGCTACCGCGCTCACGTTAGCCCAATGGGGGCTCCAAGAAGTTGTCGCCGCAATCGTCATCATTTCCATAGCCATCGACATCGCGCTCACGTCAACCGAATGGCGCCGCCGAGCAGGTATCACCCCAGCCGAGTGCTCAATCTGACCTTTCGCGACGGCCGTATCTTTATATGGTCGCGACACCTCCGGGATATCTGCCTAGCCAAGGCTTTTTTCAAGTTGTTGAATGCTAATTCGGCTGTAAATCGAATGTGATCATGGCCGTCAAACGAATGGTGAGCACCGTTCATATCTTTTAACAACACGACTGGGGATGAGTATAAACGTACTGTTCTGACGTGGAGTTGGTGTTCCTGAGACAG
>QLPA01002169.1:0-15051 GCA_003313945.1 Lactifluus pinguis | reverse complement strand
ACGTGCAACGACAATGTTTTGCAAATGACTGGCAGCTCAGAGTAGCAGACGTTTTGCGTGAACTGGTGCCCGCTGGACGTTGAAACCACTTCAAGTTATCTTTCTTGGTTCCTTGGTATGATCCAATTGCCTCACTCAACATCCCGGGGCCTATTGACACACCATCAAAAGAACAAACTGCGCAAGTAATAGCACGCCATTCATTCATTCAAAAAAAGAGGACTATCAAAATCTATCGAGCGCCGTCTCCACATTCTCGTGAATCAACACTACAGCCTAACGATCGCGATCCATCGGAGGATCCTGTCAAACTCCCCTGTGCACGCTTATACACCACTGGAGTGTTTTAAACCGATGGGGAGAATTACTTGATGGGGCAGTTAGCTAGTTGGGGAAACAAGAGAGACGGCAGGAAGTGATGAAACTAAGAAAGACATAACACAAAATGGACGTGCAAAGATCATATGTTAATATTTTTTTCTTTTAGGAAGACTTGGGTAAATCATCTTGTCACGAAGTTGTGGCCATTGAAAGGTTCGTGGTTGTGCCAGTGCCAGTGTGTGGGTGCTCACTAACGCTCACTGCTCAGCTGGTGGAGGGTAAACAAGTAGATAAAAGCATACCGTGACCATGACCAGATGCCAGATCCCCAGACCAGAACGCGTCATTCTAGGTGCACCGTGACAGGATGTCCCACGGTTTGCCGTTCATTGATGAATGGTGTGAGTATGTCCCAAACATCGCTGCCAGAAGAATGGAGCTCCTCTAAGTTAGGCAATAGCTCCAGAGGCAGTTCCCCATCCTCTGAAAGTAGAGACTGAGAGACACCCCTGACAAATTCATTTTGCACATAAAGTGTCTTCACTCCACTAAATGGTCTGAGAAGTTCACGCAACTGTATCCGATCAATGTCGTGCAATCCTGCTGGCCGATGATCCGTTGTGTAGCAGAAGGCGAATTCCTCCACGACAGAGAGTACAGGAGAAAGTGTGTCAAGGATCTGAATTGCGGAGGCTACCTGCTGGCCGAGATGGCCACCCTCAATTTCCCAATAGTACGCCGGTGGGCTTTCCAGGTACGGGCGGAAAACAAACTCCACCTGATCTCCCGAGTCTCCCGAAACACTAAGCTCGAAAGTCTTGAATATGAGGGACTTCGATGACTGGATGAACTGCAACAGGCACGGAACAGGGAAGTTGAGTTGACGGTCAAAAAAGATGCCAAGGGTGCTGAGGACAGGAACACTAATGCCAACAAGAAGACTTTCCAGGTATGTGCTTCCACCTTCGAATATAAACATGTGAAGGTTAGGAAGGGTCACGGGAGTTATGATAGGGGAATCCACAACATTGTGATCGGGAGTGTATTCAGTTTCAATCCCCAGGATTTCTAGCTGAGGCATGGATGAAAGTTGTATATATATTTCATGTGGGGATCGGAGGACGGACTGTGGGATCTCCACAAGCCAGAGATACACAAGGCTCCTGGTACATGGGAGGAAAGGAGATTGTACTGGAGGAAAAATGCCCGACAAGTAAATCTGGCACAGATTGGGTGATTGCAATAATTTCTTTGGAAGCATCAAGTCTGAGTCTTTGGTCTGACACTCGATAGACAGGTACTCGAGAATCGGGTATTCCTTGTCCATTTCTGGGATAAACTTCTCCAAATTCGAGGCTGGCATCCAAAGTGCAATACGGCGCACACGATCATGATGTGAGAGCGCGAGTAGTATACTAGCTTCGTCTTCATCCTTCGTGGTCACCTCGAAGTTGTATGAGACGATGAGAGGCAGCGGGGGTGAATGTGTCAGCATGTCTCCTATGGGTACTCCATGAGTACAGAAAAGATGGAGACCCAGTTTGGACGGTGATGCAAGAATGATACGTCGCCAGAGTCGGGAGACGTGAGCCAGCCTGTACCACCAACGTTGATGTTTCCAATTCCAAATCCAGATGAATTCACCAAATGGCAGCTCCACGTCTTCGTATCCGAATGTCTCGCGGAGTCCGAGTAGATAGACATAGAATATGTTGAGAAGGACGTCATCGTTGAGGATGGAGATAGGGGAGTGTGCTGTGCTGTCATGGGTAGTGCCTGTGGGCTCTTTTGATGATAGACAAGTTGGTGCGCTTCGTGCACGTCAGCCAGGCCCTCCAAAAAGATGAAATACAAGGTTGCGGACCAGAAACGAGGCATCTCAACATTGCATTTGAATAGAGATGAGGATGTAGAACTCATCATCTGGCCCGGCCCGAGTCATCCTGAGACCCTATGACTGCAGTTCGCTACGCCGAAAGAACCCATGAACCACATACAAACCGAACGCACACACGCAACACGCCAACACATCTGACAATTAGCCCAAAATATATGGCTGTATGGCAACGTATCTAATGATCGTGGCCCCCAATTAACCCTACTGGGAACCAGACTATTCATCTACCAAGCCTGGCATCGAGTGAGTTACAGCGCGTCAGGTATTCACTGACTCCGACAACCTAATATATCTTTTTCTGAGTGCGTATCGAGGAGTAGAGTTGCCTCGGGGTCTCGGATCACTCAGATGCCTTCATTCGTCAAAGCGCGTGAGCTGGTCACCCTTCGCTGAGTCGGAGACTGATGACTCCGCGCTCTTCACAAGCATTTAGCAATGCGTGAAAAACCTATAGAATGGATGGGGCCCGGCTGGGACCACCAGCGTGACCAGACAACGTGGCAGAACCGGTGACGATAATAAACATGTAGAGGCGAGACTAGGAGGTACGGATGCTGAATGAACGTGGACGCGGAGGGGCATTCAGCAGACAGGGTCGATGGACCCGGGGTAATCTTCCGAGTCCACGGTGATGAGAACACCGAAACAAGCAGTCGTTATGAACGCGGGTCTGGTTGACTGGTACTACTCGCTGTCACGTTTCGCTGGGTTTACTAGTACGAAAATTCGTTTGGAAGAAAACTAAGGCCCCTTGGGAAACAAACGTGCCTGCCCGCTTTGGTAATGAAAGATAGTTGATAACATACTACTCAAGGACATACTGGGGTATTTCTCACCTTCAAGTATCAAGCGCACAGTAGCTGAGAAGTACCCATGACCCATATGAGAAGGCCACCGTTTTGTGGAGGACTAGGGAGATGATGCGGAAACGAAAGGATGTGTGATAATGTAAGGTGTTTATGGTGGGCCTGAGTGAGGTCACGGTATCAATCGGAAGAAGACTCACAAACGATATGGCCAATAATCACGATGACCACTCAGGCTCGCTCATTGCTTCATTCCCTAGTCAACTCACATCCACGTCTATCAAAACTTCGAACAATAGCCATGGTCAAGTCTACAGAGTGGCCACTGCCAGCTACACGTCGTTCATAGACGAATGCAGAAAATGCGTCCCGAGCCCCTCACTGTGGAAAAGGGGGTGTCGCGAAGTGGCGAGATACCGGTGGGATAAAGCGCAACTACTAGTAACGCCCATCCATGATCTTCAACTGAATCACAACCGCGTCATTACTCACCTCCCTGAAAATGCTTGGCTGGTTTTTTATCAGAATTTTCCCTCCCATGATTAGAAGTCTCGGCCAACCAAATGGTGAGTTCCAAACCTTCCAAGTCACTTGTCACCCAACTTCCGAATCAATAGGGTTCAACAGAAATAGGCCACACTCACCTATCCGTATCCTCAATGATGACATGCTTCTCAATATATTTCATGTCTATCGACTGGCCTACCCAGAAGAGTATGATGATGAGGAGGGCACACGGTGCTATAATCAGTTCCGCCAACGCTGGTGGTACAACCTGGCACATGTTTGTCGACTGTGGCGAATGCTTATTCTTGCGTCACCATCCTGGCTGGACCTTAATCTCCTCTGTACTGATGGTGTACATGTAGCGGACATGGTCGAATATTCACCACCACTGCCTCTCACCATCTGTTATCACCGCACTGGCACGGAGATAAGGGAGGAAGATGAATCGGGAATACTGCTTGCCCTCTCGCGCCATAGTCGCCGCGTGCGCCAAATTACGCTTTCCATGCCAAGCCCAAATCTGAAAAAGTTCATCATGGTTATGGACAGAGAATTCCCGATTCTGGAAATGATACAAATCGATTATCCGAAACTCGGACTCGGAGAGGTAATTTCTATGCCTATAACATTCAAGTTCAAAGCACCCAATCTACGCTCCTTCGTGTTGTGGGCTGAGCTTTTGCTTCCAATTGGACCGTTGCTGACAACTGCCACCCGTCTTGCCACTCTCGTTCTTAAAAAATTTCAGGAATCTAATTTCCCACCGAATCATTTACTTACCTTGCTTTCATTTATCCCTCAGCTCGAGATTCTTCTCCTTGAATTTCATCCCGGTCTCGAGCCTACTAGTGAGGGACAGTTGTTCCAGACTCCGAATATCACACTTACTAATCTTTCCCGCTTCGTGTTCGATGGTACGGCCACATACTTGGACCGTCTTATTTCTCGGATCAGCGCCCCTTTCCTCAGCATGTTTCAAATCTATTCCTTTAACCGACCGCTCTTCTTTACTGTTACACACCTCTTGCAGTTCATACAATCATCCCAGCAGCTCAGATTCATCTCTGTCAAGCTCTCGTTCGATGGCATTTATCTTGATCTACGGGCAAATCCTTGGCTGAGGTGGTCTGAGCTCCCACTACTCTTGCGGATCAGGTCCGAACACCTCGATCAGCAGGTAGCACTTGCAGTACAAATATTGGATACACTTGCACCCGCATTCTCTGTCGTGGAGATTCTCACGCTCAGTCAGCACATTCACCCCTTAGAATGGCACGATGAGGTCGACCGAACACAGTGGCGCGATCTTCTCAGACCATTCAGAAATGTGAAGACACTTCACGTGCACCACAATCTCGTCCCAGAAATTTCTCGTTCTCTACAATCTGAGGACGAGGAATGGCCGCTGGAGCTTCTTCCTAATCTGGAGGAGGTTGGGTATTCTGGAGGAAATGATGCTTTGGACGCATTTACTGATTTTCTCGAAGAACGACGAGTAGAAGGTCACCACGTGAGGCTGAACTTGCTGGATCCTTCAATGTTCCTCTACGAGGAGGAGGATTGATGAAATGTATGTGACTCGGAGTGATGCAGGAACGGACCTAATACGTGGAAAGCAGTATGTCAACAGTGGGTCATGATATAACCACCCATATCTCACCACTTACACTCAGGCAGTCATCAATGTCAATGGATATCACGGTAGTACTGCATACTCACTCTGACTCTTGCTTGCATTTTCTTATTATGTTCCCTTTCTTTCTAGACGTCGTGTGCCGACCCTGCCCCTCGATGGCCCCTTCCCTCAACCCTTTGGCTTCGCATCAACGTGTCTCGGCCCGCCACCGTGAACAAGTTTCTTAGCCTCACACCCTCTGCCCCGCGGCGTCAGTTTCACGCCTCGGGATCTGTGCTTTATTGTATTGACCCATGTCGCGTCTGCTTCATCTTTGTATTGGAGTTACCTATGACGTAAGGACCCCTAAGTGGCAAAACTAGCTTCCCTTTAGTATGCCTCGCTCCCTTATTGTTCCCTCTTTATGGCGACCCTCCCTGTATCAATAATAAATCACCTTCTCTTGTCTAGAGCTGTTTGCTTCACCTTACGCCTAACTTTATGGCCATGACCTATTCCCTTTCTCTCTTTCAGAAAGTGCAACATATCCGGTAACCTGCTGAGTGCAAGCGTTAACCTTGCTCTTCTTAATACGCCCTACTAGTACGAATCTGGAATGGTCGGTATTCCCCTGCGCCCCTCTGCAAATTCCCGAGTCAGAGGCAGACCGGTCCCGAGCTGGTCAACATGTATGTATTTGTTTACAAATAGTTCGTTACTAGACTGGGTCCAACTTCCAATGCGAGAATATTCGGAGCACGTCTCTACAGAAAGTCTTTCTCTGAAATGATAGAAGATTCAGACAAGCCAGTACGCGAGTGATGTTTTGATGGAAGGGTAGATGAATAGTGCATGGAAAATCATGTGAAATTGCAAACTTTGATTTAGGTAAGGTAGAAGGGTTAAAGAATGGTGTTACTCAGAAAGTAGGAAGAAAAAGAGGGGACTGGCCGTGACAAACAGACCACACGAAGCTGCTTCGCGGCTCATAACTATCCTTTAGATAGGAGACGTGGGCGTTAGATCAAACACGGCAGGCGAGGACGTGCTCGCCCTGACAACAGGATCGGCACTGACGGTATCACCCTGTTCCTCCGCTTGGTCCGTGACGGCACTCATGGAGGCAGCTCCTCCAGTATGTTTGCAATACCCTCTTCTGCGTGTCATGTGCGTGCCAGGGTGGTTGTTCCCCCTACCGTTCCTTGCGTACACGGAACGGTCACCTTGACCACGACGTTTTGGAAAGCCAAATCCACGGTCACTGTATAGACTTTGGCATCGTGGGGGCGGTCCCATGAAAGGAATACTTTCGTGAACCCCGGCCAATTGTACCGTGGGAGCGGCAGCAATTCGAGTACCCGCTACGTGAAGTTCGGCGTGGGTGGTGTCGTGATACCAATTGAAAACAGTTCCAACCGGCACCGCATTGGGAGTATTCAAGAATTGGCCTTGCCCGGTCATGGTCACAGTACCGCCATCCCTGGCAAATGGTGGGTGATACTGTGGTGGGGGGTAGATAGTATACATAGTCGCGGGTTGCGATGGCCTGTTTTCAGGGACTAACTTTGGCGGATTCAATTCGGAGTGGCTTCCTTCGGGTTCAGCTGGGTTTTGAGGCGGCGCGGTGCTCGCCATATACTCGCCAAGGGCCTCAGGAGCATAAACCGGGACGAGACCTTGCTCACTTTCGATGAAGCCTGTCGGTTGGAGAGGTGCTCGGCGCTCCGTCACGCCCGCCAACCCAACATGCTGCTGCCTAGTTGGGGGGATTGGGGGTAGTGGTAAGGGGTATACGGAGTAATGGGGAATTGGCTAAAAAAAAGTTAGTGATACGCAGTGGCGATCTAGGATATGAAGTCCAAACCTGATACATGGTGTTGGGCGGTGGCAGCACAGGACGACCTGCCTCGTTCGCGCCAACTACAGAGGACCCCAAAGGCATTTGTGGATAGCTGGGGACGACGTGCGGCGGAGGGGGCAGATATGGATAAGGTTGCATGAACCATGGCGCAGGAGCATAGAACGCAGTGGGCGGCGGAGGGTAGGTCATGGGAGGCACACTAGCAACCATCGCCGATGAGACCTGAGAAGGAATTGACTGCATACAAGCGTTTTCTAGTACTTGTCCCCGCGCATCTGAGTGACCAGAAGCTACGCCAATCGGGGAATGAAGGAAAGCAGATTCTTCACAAGGAGCTGGGATAGTTGATCTATCACCGCTCGGGACGTGGAGAATACTATCAACTAGAGGCCCGTTGATCTTCGAACTGATCTGATGTCGCGGGCCGAGTAGTCGTCCCTCGCTTGTCCTGAAATTAGGTTTGGAGCAGTGTATTTTCTGTACTGCATTGTCACGAAGCTGAACGCGGATGTGTCGACCGTCATAAATGCGGTTGTGCTATTTAAAAAAGGTCAGCCAGGCTCCTACGAAACCAGAAGGCTGATACAACCTCCCCTAAAACAGCTCTGGAGGACGATTCTTTGTTTTTGTACGTCACGAAAGCGAACGCCGACTTCCTATGAGCTGGAACACGTAATATAAGCCATCAGAAGCCACCATCAATGGATTGCTCACCAGGTCTGACAAGCTTCACTTCAGTGATCTCTCCATAGTGTCCAAATACCCTTATGAGTCTATCTTCGTCCCAGACACAGCGCCCATGAATTTCCAGACCCCCCACGAAGATCGTCGTTGGATCGAAGACGTTGCGCGCATTGATATCCAAGTTCTCGTCGCATGGACCAACAGGCCTCCGTGGCTGCGCTTCTGGCCAATGAGGGGCAAGTGGTATGGCGAAAGTATCATAGAAGTTGAAGTCACTACCGACTTGGGGATACGTGGGCCCGGGACTCCTTGGATTGAAAGGAGAAGCAAGATTCTCAACTAAAGGTGGGCTCAGCGCCGTGATTGGGGCTGGGGAGAGTGTGTCTCCACCATGTGCAGAGGCGTATAGAGGGGATCTAGGAGTACATGTTGGATCAACCCTAAGCCGCGTTAAGCTGTGATAGGATAACTCACACGGGAGATAAGGTCGGCCCTCCTCTTAACTGGGCTGGGTTATCAGCGACGAGTTCCGACCACTCAACAGGTTTGGACGGCTGAGAAGAAGGGGCTCCATCAACGCGGTGTACCTCACCAACTCGTTTCAGTTGTTTGACCTTCGCCTCGGGTAGGTCATCACTCGGAGGAGCCTGAGCGACTTGAAATTGCTCGGGGGTCGCTGTGTCAGGGATGATCGACAATCGACCCTGAAGATTTGAAACGCTTCCAGCCTCTACCACGGTCCAGTCATCAGTACTAGTGATGAGAGGATCGCCATCATCTGGAGCCGAGAGGCGCCCAAACGAGGACTGAGAACCAACGGTGGCCGCAGCGGTGTTGACTTCATCGTCCCAAGTGCCAGGTGAACTCAGAGAGGTAACTATGCAGCTTGTCATGGGGCTGTTGTCGCAACGTCTTGGTTGAGTCTGTTGTAAATTTGACTGTCGTTTGAACATCAAATGGGCCTTCAGACGGTTAGGGCCACCCCGTCTTCGTATCAGCGCATGCTGCTGATTCGGCCAAGTGACAGTGAGATGCGGGACGTTACGGAGAGTCTAGACAAGATTTATCAGACCCGGACAGCAGTGATCATGAAGTGTTATGTGCCACTTGCCGTCAGAGCGCTGAGGCAATCGTTGCGATTCTCCCATTTTATCTCCCAACATCCTGCATCCATGCCTGCAGATCGATTCGCGTTGTGTGGATACGGAAATGTTGGGTATTCTGCGGTGGCCAAAGTTAGAGTAGTGCGTGATATTGAAGGGCTTGCAGTTAACCTTCGCTATCTTCTGCAGGCTCTGGCTGGCGGAGATCAAATGACTCGACAACACCAAAACAAGAGGCGATTTGACGTAAGGTCTGCCAAATCGCCCGTTAGTCAGGATTCTCAAAGTGAAACGACGGGGGTGTTGCCTGAGAGTCGAATTGCAGTGGTGAGAGGACCAAGCCGACGCCGGACAAGGCACCAGCATTGGAGTCTTGTTCCTGTTGCGGGTGTGAGAGGGGCGCTGCGACATTGTCATCGAACTGTAGCGCCTGGGCATTATAGAGGACATTGATCCGTCTGAAGGCGCATATAGTCAGAGACATAACATGGCTGCTCGTGCATAGAACTACTTTGACCCAGGAGTGCGACAAATCCTCATCGCTTTTGGTAGATCAAACTCAATCACGCGTCCTTTGAAATCAGAAGACGAGGCGGACTGATCGTGGATAACCTCCATCGGTTTTCTATCATTGTTTCAGAGACAAATACTTGGAAGAACTAAAGCAAAACAGTACCTGTAAGAGACCCATAACGTCCTCTGAGAGCGAGCAGGTTCGAAGCGCAGATAACGACCCATAAAGCTCTGAGGAGGCAGCGAATGAACTGTTTGTATTAGTTTAGAAGCGGACGCTGGGTTCTAGATACCAAGGTCAGGACGACGAGAGAACTGAAAGAGTTTTTTTTTTACATTGCACTGAACAAAGGCACAGACGCCACCACGGCTATCACGGATGACCCTAACGAGGTTGACGTCCACGTAGGCAGAGAGATGGTCTTTGAGACGAGCGCTCAACTCTGCGTGGTCAACATTTGTGGGGAGACTGAAAAAGGAATAATCAAAGCATGAACGAAGGTAAGAATGGAAGGGTGCGGATACCTGCCGACAAAGACGCTGGCTTCATGAGTTACGTTGTCACCTTGAGGATGAGACTTGGCAGGTGGGACCGGTACAGAGACGACAAGAGAAGAGTTGGCCGTAGATGTTGACGTACAAATAGTAGTTGGGGGATTCCTAGACAAGGAAGAGGTAGTGGAAGGAGAGGGAGAAGTAGACAGAGAGTCATAGCGAGTTCCCCACTCTCGAAGGGGAGCGCTTTCGATGAGAGACATGAAGAGAAAAGGAAAGGAAAGGATGAAGAGAAAGAGAGAAAGAGAGGTCGAGCGTAGAAGAGTCAAAGTTGTCTGAGTTAAGAATATTGAATACCAACATGTCAGCCCATTCTGAAGACCTGGGCTGACCTGACATAGTTCCACTCGGATCCCCGCTCGGAAATTTAACTGTTCTCATCCGACCTTATTCGGTCGTCGCATCATGGTCAGAGAGCATAAATCCATGACAATAGGGATCTTCGCCACAGGGAGACATCAGACAAGCCATGTCCACGTCAACTTTTGCATACTAGAGTGATTTCACGATTAAAAGAATCCGCCCATGGAAACGAAAAGAATTTGGTACTCTTAGAACGATCAGAGAAGGCTAGTTTCCATGTGACTAGATGAGGGATTGGTATGCGTAAACGCGTTTACAGAAGCTCGTTTAATCCCTTTCCAGTATCAACTTTACCCAATTTAATTCAAGCTCCGCGAATGACTCCATCATAGGTGAGCGCATTTCCCGATACATCTTTCGCCAGCTTGTCTTTTCCTTTCGCCATGTCCGATGATGGCTATGACGGTGGCGTTCCCGGCGATGACTATGACTATGGTGGCCCAACCTTCGACGAAGCCTACGTGCGTTGCTCGATTAAAATTCTTCATTTCCCTCTATAATCTTCTCTCCTTCGCTCTAGGATGAAACCTACGACCTGCTCGCAGACCCACATGACGGCGGGGAAGACGGCCAAGGTGACGAGAGTCAGACGAATGGGGTCGAAGGTCTCAATGGTGCAGAGCACGACCACGACATGGTCAATGGCAGCGCTTCGCAGGAACAGCCGATCGCACCTCAGACGGGCCTTAGCGGTGAACGACAGCCCAACAAAGTTAGGGTCACAACCCCTTACTTGACAAAATACGAGCGCGCGCGCATATTGGGCACCAGAGCTCTTCAAATCAGGTGTGTATCATACCCCTTCGCTTACACTGTTGGGGAGTGCTGACCCGCGACACAGCATGAACGCCCCCATCCTTGTTCCCCTCGACGGTGAAACTGATGCGCTTCAAATCGCCATCAAGGAACTTTCCCAGCGCAAAATTCCACTTGTCATCCGACGTTATCTTCCCGATGGCAGTTTTGAGGATTGGAGTGTCTCGGAGCTTATTTGTGACTGAGCCTTCCCGCTCTGCTATATTTTCTAGCCCCTACCATCTCTTTATTTATTTATACTCACGATTCCTTTTGTTGTATGTTTCCCTCGTCTCCAGGCAATATCATATTCCATGCCGGTGGACAGTCCCATTGCGCGCGCGAAATACGTTACAGCAATAAATTAGATGTACAGCACTGTCCCGAAAAGTTCAACTGAAAACGTCCGGCTCAAGCTCACATTGCGTTGTACTCCCCATCTTCACAGGAATCACAACTTCCATCTTCAGTCGTGCCTTCGTTGGACCAATCTTGGTTCTATCTGCACTTGTGGCCTTGAGCTTCGCAACAAAGACATCGCTTTCATCCATCAAATTCTCCACGTCCTTGGCGCAGCTGTTGGTTGCGTCGGCAAAGAGGAGGCCACGTTCATCTGGAAGAACCTTCATAGTCGAACACTTAGAAGTTCCAAGATCCCGTTTCTTCGACGGGTTGCAGTCGCCAGCCGTGTAATGCGACGTCGACGGGGGTCGCTTCGACGGGGAAGAGGGAGCTTTGGGTAGTGTAGTGAATGGGTCGGAAACCAGGGTTGGGGGGATGTTCTCCGTTCCAGATGCCGTACGCTTCTTGCCACCTGTATTACCCGACGGTTAACGTTCATTCGGGAAGAAAGAGTGGGTAGATAGGTACTTCCAAATTCCTTTCCCAACAGCCTCCTTCATAGCTTTGAATGTACCACTATCGGCATCGTCTAACGTTTGCTGGACTTCCCAGTCAGATGGTCGTAACTTTCGCCACTCCTCCTCCACTTTGTGTGCCCATGCATCTGTCTCCCCCTCAACGTGATAATCGATGATGCCATTCCACTCGCTCCCCGGCGGCGTCTTATTGACAAAAACCACCTTACCGACCCAATTTTTTGCATGAGCTTTCGTGGAGAGGGGATCTGGTGGTGCAGAGGCGTGAACGGCCTTTGCAAACTCCTTTACGAGCTTCCGTAGACCATGAACTTTGAGAGAAGTGCCCATAATGATTAGCATGTCCGGTTTCCGAGACACGTCAAAGGCCTGGATGGTGCCAATGTCGTCCCCTAAAGGATGCGCCTCATCATAAAGCACGATAGCAGGGCGCAATGTGCCAATTTTCAGGGGTCGTGCTGAGCGTGCGAGACGGGCTTCTGCTAATGGGACATCACCACGTGGTAAATGTGAGCGATAAGGACAAACTTACAACGTAAAGTGCACTCCGGACAGTCGGGCGCCAGCCCGTCGGCGAAAAGTTGGAGGTACTCTTCTTTGCAGGGAAGGTTAGCAGAGCAGAGGGTACATCGTACACGATGAATGTCGCCATGTAGCTGGACGCTCCGTACGTCCTTCACGTTGAGTTTGCCCTTGCCCTTGCCATTGAGTTTGACGTCCTGGCTAGAACTGCTAGTGAGACCGGCTTTTTCTTCGAGACCGTCGATGTTTTGAGTGTACGAGCGAAGAAGCTTCTTCTTCTCATCAAGCGTGCGAATGAAATGATGCGTGCGCGACGGGGAAGCCGAATCAACTGACTGCTTCAGTTGCGAGATGAACGAGTAAAATATGGAAGTTGACGTGGGGTCACGAAAGAGGGAGGCGTCAAACAAGTCTCGCCCCTTTAAAATTGTGTCTGGATATTGCTTCTTCACGAGAGCATAAAGTCCGTCAGAGGAACGGAAATCCTGCGTGCACGGGTAAGTAATTTGTGAGGACGGACACGAGTAGGTGTGAGAGGGTTTACGGACGGGAATGCCGCACGAGCAAGAGATGCCAGCACCGGTGACAACGACGATGCGCTTGCTTTTGGCCACTGAGAGGGAAAGAGATGACAATGTACGGCGGGCATGAGGATCTGAAGAGGAAGCGGCGAGATCCAAAGTCGGAATCATGAGAGGAGAAAAAATGAGAGGGGATCGAGGAAGGAGGCGAAGCGATGAGTGAGGGGATTAAATGAAAAAGGGTCAACCAAGACGTCACGAGTTGGGGCCTAAAATCTTTGTTGAAAATCTGTCGCGTTAAACCACGTGATGACAATTTCTCCTAATTCAATCAAATCGGAAAACGCGTTTGCGGCCCCGCCAAACAAGGCATACTCGCGGATAACTCGCGACCGTCTGGTGTTTTCCCGCAGCATTACATCCTGCACAGCTGCGGCATGACCGCCTCAATCATCATGCATCATGCGTGTACTTTGGTCCCCACATGTCACAGCAATCACATAACTTAAGCTTACTTCTTCTCTATCTCTCATCCTCATGTCAGCATCTGCACCCCGCGCCTGGATGTAGGGTATGCGTTTCGTAATAGTGAATTCTTGCAATGAATGGTACCCAATGCTTTCTTCAAACATCTGAGAAACCCAGGGTCGCTCCTTGGTTTACCACACCTCTCAGGAGAGACGGCGTCGTCGTTTCCATGGCAAGGGTCAGGAGTGTCCCCTCTCTGTCCTTTCGTCCCGTTTTTGGATGTCACTTAGCTTGTAGGTAGTCATGTTAGATCGCACTAGCTAACATAACTTATTGTCAGTTTGAAACCGCACGAATCAGGGGCCGCGAGCTAGGGTCGGGTATTGTCTGACCGCACGGACGACAGCACCGAACAAGCCAGCGACCCCCTTGGTACGGCTAGGCAAGCCACGTCGAAGGCCTTTCAGGAGAGCCCTCTACGGCGTGCAGGCAATGACCACTTTGACCTCGCATGTCGCGTGCTTCCTAGACTGAAATGTGGTCACCTATCGTCAAGCACTGCATGTCGCCCTGATCGCACAGCTTCACCTCATGCGTCCAGCATGCCTTGTTGGGGAACCTTAGCAACCCAAACGTCCCAACCCTATGTATGATAGCCTCACATGCCTTCGGAGAACGATCCGGGTCTTAGGACGATCAGAGATAGCAGCATACGTTAAGGTGAGTTGAATAGTGAAGGCGCCGTTGCTAGGAGGCAAGTCAATTATACAGTATGGCTATAGACCGCGGATCGTCTAACTTTATTACTCTAAGGGAACAACTGGACATCCTCGATCCCGTTGTAAAGTGCAGTCTCCCAAAAATCAGAAGCTATAAGTAGTTCATCAGCTGGGGAATGTGTCGATAGGCCGATGGCGTAAATGGATAACGCACAAGGTCGGACATAATGCGATCCCCGAGAAGCACTGCGATGGCACTGCAACCTGTCCTTTTGATCGAAGCCTTTACTCGGGGCTCTCACGCCGAACATGCGCCGAGCTGGAGTACCCCGAGCCGGACTCATCAGTTCAAACGTCAATTACAGTGCATGTCCACGTTGCTAGATTGTTAAGCGTACACCATGTCATCCACAATGAATATACTATCGAACATAAGGATAAGGATCGTTCCGAGTTGGTTTGATTCATAAAATGCCGTAATTAATCCCAATCGCCATCGATGGTTCCCAACACTTCGACATCGTCGCGTGATGGTTCATTCGCCGACTTCTTCGCTTTCTGTGATGCGGTATTCGGCGCAGCTTTCGAGCCTGGTCGGGTACTAGATGTCTGTACCGTCTCTACGTCGGCCCCAGCCTCTTTGGGCGCAGCCTCGGTTGGTCCAGGTGTTTTGCTTTGTTTCTTCGCGGCGGCCATGGCCTCAGAGTTGGCGGGTTCGAGGTTCGGGGCAGTTTTTGCTCGTATTATAGGAACAGGCCCCGAAAAGTCTTTCCCGGTCATTCTGGACAGTGTTTGCATGTCTGAAACCGTCCTCACTTAGATGGATAGCTGTGGAGTTGTCGAGACTCACCGTAAGGAACTCTGTTTTTTAAACAGTAATTGATGCGTTGTGAATTCTTCTTGTCCTCTGTCTTGAACTTGGC
>QLPA01002165.1:0-19515 GCA_003313945.1 Lactifluus pinguis | reverse complement strand
AACAAGTTAAAGTCGTGTAAACCCAGACAGCTACGACGTAATGAGTAATTTGTGGAAATATACATATCTGAGGCAACTTACAACTGCTCGGCCAAGCTCAGCTGAATCTGATTTTGAAATAAGGACTTGAAAGACAACTCACTGGCAAAGTCCACGGGACAAAATACGATACGGCTACCGGAAGGTATGCGAACACAGGGAGGTAACGATTGAGAAAGCAGGCTATTGTAAACCACCCTAGCTTGTTGTGTGGGGGCCACAGGAATTGGATTTCCCGGGATAAAGTGATCAGATAGTCATAATACAATATCACTAGAAACGAGCAAGCAGAAAGGGTTACGAGTTCGCGCCGCCATCAAGTCTGCGAGTGGAGAACTCACCTGCGGCCGAGATATTAAAAATGGAGCAAAGAAAACTAGAGTGAGTACGAATTAATTAATGAAGAAAGCGGACTGGAGGAGAGTCAGCTTACACTTGTTCTCCGGCGTGTGGGCCGAGGTTCATGTCTGCCAGGGACATATCGAGCTAAACTAGCTAGTTCTCTCCACGGGAGAAAACAGAGCCGCGAGACCTGGGAATTATATACAGCATAGACAGGGTATGTGCGCAGGGATGAGTAACCATGGATCTGCGGAACGATTATCGTGAGAACAGCCAAATTCACGACATGTGGTACGCACCAAATACAAGACAATGTCCATGATGGGGTTGCTCTTCTAGAACGACATTGGTCCTGTGTCGTCCAGGAGTTGTTGCTGTTGCCAAGAAGTGTTGAACATTGTGACCGGATTTGTCGCAAACCGTGACATCATGATTGCTGTATCAGACCCACCCTTCGGTCATGTCGAATATCTCACTCATTTTCCACCTTGCTCCACATGAAATTTGGGACATGCAACTCTGTGTATTGCCTGGTGATTGATGATAATCTTGTAGCATAAAATGAGCGGGAGCAAAAATGGCATTTTGTCACGCATGCCGAATTCACCCCAGGGTCGGAGTTTGACACATTGAGAACCCGACCACAGCTGAGACAGGTGCAGGGCCCATCGATATTACGCGCGTGCCTGTCGCGTGGCATGGTTGGTATCAAAAAATGTATTTTTACAGTAGTTACTGTAGCCTTATGGTGTGAATGTGTTCTCTACATAACATAGAATGGCAGTTTGGACTAGGAATTCGAATGATCAGAATGATATATGGGGCAACTTGAATGCTGGTCCTTGCCACTTGGTTGATGTGTTCTCTGCATCGACCCGTCGAGCCCGTATACTGTAGTGTGGTGGGCCGCCGAGGTAGCCAAGATGATACGGGACGTGGAAGCCCATCGGCGAGCACATACATCATGGGAGGACGGCATTAATGGGGATGAGTTTTCCCACCGACGAAACCCCAACATGAAACAAAGTTGAGACACCACAGCCATTACTGTATATGTCAAGCTCTAAAATTGACATGTATGGTAGAATGCTGTACAAAACCCATTCCGGTCTATTTGCGTCAAGGATTTGTTCAGCAGACTAAAAGCAGTTCAAGAGGGTGTATTTCGAAGCTTCGGACGTCCGGAAAAGAATCAAAAGGTGTCTATTCTACAAGAATTTTCATCCTTTATGCACTGTCAAAGCGTTAGTCCAGTGAAAATCAATCTTCCGAGGATATGTGGTCACTGTGGTGTGAAGATTGACGAAGGGATAATTAGCGCGCAGGTACAGCTCCGCGGCGGCCAGAGTCAGGGTTATCGCGACTGTGGGTCACTTCATCTAGAAAAGGACAGTGACCGGAGAAGACCGGAATCGAGGTGACGGGTGGTGATTAGGGATCTGTTACTGTATAGAATTTGATACGGTTCCTGGAAGCGCTTTGGCGCCTTGCACGATCGACAAACAGATCTGAAACGAACGTACTGTAGCTGGGCAAAGTTGTCCCCTCTGTTCCGGAGGTCAGGTCAACAAGGGTTGTTTCTTCTTCAAACGCGACCACCCGAGAATGACAAACCTCTATGCCTGTGTGGAGGACCAGATGCGATGATTCTCACGGAGCGCGTCCCTTGTCGGGAGTGGGCCACTGTGGGCGGAGGCAAACTAAGGGTGGATCACCGCGACTCACATGCAAATCTGCAAATCTCTGCCCGGATATAACTTTGAATCAGTGGCCGATTGGCCTTAGGACCTCATAACCCACGACTTATCGACTGACACTGTGGACAATGCTAAATGTTACGCCAAAGACTGCAACGCCGAGGGATTCGTAATGTTGCACGCACGGCCAGCACAAAAGCTGCACAATACAATAGCGCACGTTATACTTCTTCGTCGCGTCGCTAAAAAGGTTCATAAATCCGATCAACACCGTGACTCCGAGTCCATACTAGTACACGTACTAGTAGAGCTCTTAGGCACAGTGGATCTAGGGCAGGCAGGTTGCATGCACTACGACTGGGGGCGGCCAACATGGTTTAACAATAAACTTACGTCCTCTGCAAACAAATGGGAGTACAGGGGTACGTTTGACCTATGACGGTGGGAATTACAACAGGGCGTGTTTTCCACACCTGTCCGTTTCAGATCTGGAAGGGGTAATTCGGCAGATCCCCTAACTACTGCAACCGAGAAAATCCGAAGATCGGCAAGTACTGAAGGAGATGGGTAACTTCTTGCGCCCGACTATAGTGCTGTGCTGGAGCCGTTGTCAGGGTCACCTATGCCTTCTCTGAAACCTCAGACCTCAGGCCTCAGGGTTGATATATTGATGAAGTACCTCGGCAAGGGGTGGGGTCCGCCGGGGACTTCGAAAGCTGGTATAAGCGGTATTTACAAGAGGGAGACCACCGTAACTAACGCGCATGGAAGACAGATGGAAGGTTGAGTGAGGCCTTGCCCGGACCAAGGTTAGGCGAGGAGTGGCGCTGCCATTGACGGACTTGAGGCGTTTCGGCGTTCGGGGTGGCTCAAAACGATGCGTCAAGAATCCTCAGGCTCAAGTTTTCTATCGCAGTAAGTTATTGGTATGACGTGTAAGTAGCCCCACGGTAAACAAGCATTGTGGATCATTGCTTATCGATCATCCGTCGTGGTCGCTGCGTTGTTGGATCATATGAGGCTTTGTGGAGAAAGCCAGATGTACAGTAACTACACTGGCATCGTCTCAGTCTCCCTAGTCAGTAGAATTTGGTCAGTCTTCTCCTTGCGCAGCACATTCGTTTGCCCAACAAGCGCAGATAAAATAGTGGATCGATCAAATCCTACCACTGAGGAGTTCAAGTCGGAAAATCTTGAAGAAAGGGCAGTTCGGAAGACCAGAAGGAGAAATTGTTATGTAAAATTTGATGGTTCCTGCGAGCCACGGCCGAATATCGCCCGCAAGGTGAAGTTAATTTGTCTTTTTTGCACCCAGCGACGCCGATTCACACAAAAACAGAAATTCTATGTTAACGTGCGAAGTATGTCCTCCTACCTAGTTGCAGACTACTCAGCATCTCTCGCGTGGTAGTGGGCCAGTTTTTCGGTTTTCCGGTCCTAGTAGCCTGAGCCCACTTTCCGCTACTACGTACAGTAGCGTACTGCGGCATGGACTTCGATCACGTATCGAGTCCTCCGCCAAATCAGTTTCAAGTGCCAGTGACACAACCCTCATGGCTTCATGTCTGAAATCACCGTAGAAAGAAAAACAACAATACATGGCTACAGTAGTTGACTTTGAATGAGTAGCTTACTGTAATGGCGTGTAGGGCCTCAAGCGCGGCGGCGCGGGACTGCGGGTGCTACTTCACCACAGACTTTTCCGCGCATCATCATTCTATCCTATACTATCAGAAATATTTTATTATTTGACTGAAAGGCTTGACGCTTGGCGTGACGACTAGACAAGTATGTTGTTATTCAAGCACCGTGCTTACCCGAAGCGCGTCACTCTATCCCGCATCTTCCAGCAGAGCTCGCCGCGCATCCGCTCCTCTTCACAATCTCCACAAATACACCTGTCTCATCACTCCCATCTCTCGTCTCCGCCCTTTCATCTTTCTCTTCGTTTGGCGGCGTCGGATGCCTATCCTCAGCGAGCCACTCCAACGCTCCAAGCTCGTTGGCATTTTTTTCGTTAAGAGGACGCGACGCCATTTCGTATCGACATACCCGGGAGACCAGAGACGCAAGTCGGGAGATTCCATGCGATGCAGAACAAGGGAAAGGAGGAGGTTGTTCAAGGCGTACCAGTTGGGTTGACGGAGAGCGTGGATTGGGAAAAAAAATATGAAGTCGTAGCCCAGAAGGCGACGTATTGCCCTCAGCGCTACGGGGACTTAGGTATGTGCATTCTTTCCTCCACTCGTCCCGTTGTGCGATAACTCTGTCTGGCCATAGAAGAAAGGACGCGCATACAATCATCACCTTCACCGATGACGCTCCTCAGGACCTCAATAAATCACTTTCCTTATTTCCACATGCGACCAAGGTCCGCTCTCCTTTACGCGTCTTGCGCATCCCGCACTAATTTTCTCTTCGAAGCTAGGCCTTTTTGTCTCTTCCACGCCCTTCGAGATGGGAAAACCCTATACCCTTCTCCTTAATGGCTCGGTAAACTCTTCTGGTGCTGTGATCACGCTCTCGGCTGTTCCACGGCCAACCGCGGACGACATTTCATGGGCTACGCGCCATAACAAGGGCGGAGGGTAATCTCATTAATGAGCTCGATAATATGAACCCGACTACTCCGCTATCGAGACGAGGATGCTCACCGGCCAAGCAGCTAGGGGGGACGAATTCTATCTCGGTGTACTGCGTTATGGCGGGCCGTGGCAAATAGATCACATCACGTCTGGCGGGCCCATCAAGAAACGAGGTCACCACAGCTGTTCCACGGTCGTGCGGCTCGCTCACTGGCGACTGTGATAGTGATAGCTTGAGAGCACCAGATTATATAGTTTCCGACCCCTGTAATATTGTCACACTGGGAGGTTGAGCAGGGTGATAAAGTGCGTTATTCTCTTCAATTCACAGCTCCCATTGAGTCAAGGACAATTTGCACTCCATAATATCTCTATCCACACTATCACCAATCCCGCCTTTGCTCCAGGCTGTTTTTTCGACAGGGCGGCGCTGTGCTGTGACCAGTGTGAACTGAGCAATCCCACCGAAAGAAATGCAGAGCGCGTCCGGTATCAATGACGCTTCAGACCGAGTAAAGGAGATCTTGGTGCCAGAGGATGAGGGACTGGCGCTGGATATGATGGTAGACCAGGTTGCGGAGTGATTGAGTTACACATAGATGGCATGCCAGCGATGTTAGAGCAAGGGAACATTCAGCGTTGAAATTGAGCAGATGGAAAGCAAACAACTTGAAACGGGAACACAGAAATCTCAGGCCTCGCAGCGAAAGGCAATCCCCGATATCCAAAAGGGGACACTAACACGTGATTGCTTGGGGAAGTATAACGAACTCAGAATTCAAACCGCTACGTGGATTGACGATAGCAGAAGCGGTCATATTTTGTAGCAACAGCACATAACAGAGTCTATCGAGATAAACTATGAACATGTACCGTAGTCCAATTCGATCCGTGTACAAAGTTTGACAAATCAAGCCAAGTTTCCTGTTTGCCTGCAATCCATACTGTGTTAGCTCTATGGAAGTACGACCGGTGAATCTGGGGAATCCATAAGAGAAGTTCACCCTCTTTTCCACACATCCACCCATCACTATTAACCAGAAAATCGTTCATAAAATCGATCTTCTCAGTATCCTCCATTCTGACCTTCTTCACACGAACCGTGCGATCTTGCGAGGCCGTGACTCGGGTGTGCTGCCCGTCCGGTGCGAGTGTACCATGCTCGGAGTCGACCGATGAAGTGAATCCAGGAATTGGGTTTGCTACCTCTCCAAGTCTTGATGGGGCATCCCACATGCGAATCGTGTGATCTGCTGAAGCTGAGGCTATGTGCTTCCCGTCTGGCGAGAATGCTGCACATAACACCATATTAGTGTGTCCAATAAACGGGGAAGCTATGACTCCTCCTGTTACGACATCCCACAAGCGAACTGTGCGATCATCCGAGGCCGAGGCGATACATCGCCCGTTTGGCGAAAACGAAACGGAGTTAACTAGGTGCGAGTGTCCAAAAAATGGGCCTGCTATGACCTCTCCTGTTGCAGCATCCCATACACGGATCGTGTGATCGTACGAGGCCGAAGCGATGAGCTTCCCATCTGGAGAAAATGCAACAGATGAAACAAGGCCAGTGTGTCCAGTAAACGGGTGTCCTATAACCACTCCTGTTGCAGCATCCCATAAACGAATCGTGCAATCTTCTGATCCCGAGGCAATTCGCTGCCCGTCCGGCGAGAATGCCACCGACATGACCGAATCTGTGTGTCCAGTAAGCGGGCCCACTGTGACCTCCCCTATTGCGGCATCCCACACGCGAACTGTGCCATCATACGAGGCCGAGGCAAAACGATGCCCTTCTGGTGAAAATGCAACACAGGCTACCCAACTGGTATGTCCAGTAAACGGGCCCGTTACTACCTCTCCCGTTGTGGCATCCCACATGCGAATCGTGTGATCACGCGAGGCCGACGCAATGCGCCGTCCGTCCGGTGAGAATGTAACGGATCTGACCCAATCTGTGTGTCCAGTAAATGGGCCCGCGGTGACCTCTCCTGTCGTGACATCCCATACACAAAGTGTGTGATCGTCTGATGCCGAGGCGATGCGCTGGCTGTCTGGTGAGAAGGCAATACACCTGACCCAATCGGTGTGTCCAGTAAACGGGCCTGTTGTAACCTCCTTGGTTGCGATACCCCAGACACGAACTGTGCGATCGAATGAGGCCGAGGCAAGGCGCTGGCCATCTGGGGAGAATGCAACAGAATACACCTCATCGAGGTGTCCAATAAACGGGTCTGCTACAGCCTCTCCAGTTGTGGCATCCCACACGCGAATCATACAGTCTTCTGAGGCCGAAGCGATGAGCTTCCCATCAGGCGAAAATGCCGCGGAGTTGACGCAATCTGTGTGGCCGGTAAATGGGCCCGCCATGACATCTCCTGTTGCGGCATCCCACACACAAATCGTGCGATCATCCGAGGCTGAAGCGATGCGATTTCCATCTGGCGAGAACGCAACAGATCTGACCGTGTTGGTGTGACCAATAAACGGACCTGCTACAATATCCCCTGTCAATACATCCCACACGCGAATCGTGCGATCATCTGAGGCGGAAGCGATGCGCTGCCCGTCAAATGAGAACGTAACAGATCTGACCGCGTCGGTGTGTCCAGTAAATGGACCAGCCATGACCCGTCCTGTTGCAACGTCCCACACCAGAATGGTGCAATCTCCCGAGCCCGAGGTAATGCACTTGCCGTCTGGCGAGAATGCAACAGACGAGGCCCAACTGGTGTGTCCTACGAATGGGCCTGCAACGACATCTCCAGTTGCGGGATTCCACACCAGAATCGTACCGTCGTTCGAGGCCGATGCGATGCGCCGCCCGTCTGGCGAGAATGCGATAGAAAACACCCCATCGGTGTGTCCGGTAAACGGACCCACTACGACCTCCCCAGTCGTAGCATCCCACACCCAAATCGTGCAATCCTGTGAGCCAGAGGCAATGAGCTGCCCATCGGGGGAGAATGCAACAGACTCGACTGATTCGCTATGTGCCGGAATCGTCATTTCTAGTGCCGGCCAATGAGTCAACTGCCCGCGTTCCAAGGAAATCGTGTGAGGAAATTGGCCAAGGTAACGTTTGACGATGTGGGAAGAGGATGGTGCGAATGGCAGCGCAGAGATATATATGTGCGGAGCGCTCCTGGCAATAGCCATCGCGAAGTACCGCACAAACGAAGACGCATCATCCACAAATGCTATCAAGTTCTCCATTTCGGCTTGGGAAGGCTGCTGTGATTTTACGCAATGGTCACTACATGTCATATTCAATTATGGCATGTACATACCTTCATTTGGTTAAACCGCAACCAGGTTTTCAGAGATGCCAATGCTGGTGAAGCAACGCTGACTTTGCTCTTGATGCTAAGCACTTCCAGCCAAAACAGGAACTTCGTCTCGAACAGGGATCGAAATGTCATAAAGAGGTCTTGCTCGAAAGCAATATGTTCTATATGATCGCCCCAGAAAAAGCAGGCATACGATAATCCAGGTGGAATGTGCTTGTAAATTCGTGATTCAAGGTCTGGCACATCGCTATTCGCAACATATGACGATTCCAGTTTGCAGATGTTGAATTTCAGATTGTCCACCATTAGGCCAACGCACGAATGTGCTAGTTCACGGTGCGAATTCCCAAGGTCCACATAGAATTCGTTGCTCTTTCTATTCGTGAGAAAGTCACGGAATGACGTATGGAGTGGGACGATCGGACGCGTTCGATCAGATGACGCCACGTTACTCAGCAGTGAGCCGAGGTGGCGGAGCATTTCGATGACCGGGCGAGATTCCTCGGGGTCATCAATGGGAGCGTGCCGACGCAGAGCGATCAAGGAATGAAGGGATAGTGGTTCGATAGCAGCAAAGAGCTGTCCCATGACCGAACGAAATAGGACCTGTGCTTCATGTGGCTTGAAGTACCCTTCAAGAACTTCTTCATATAGCTTGTCTAGCGGATCTTGTCCATTCCGATCTCGAGAGTGTCCTAATAGGCGTAGTACGCACTTTTTCTCGCTGAACCCAAAGCTAGCAGGGGGCCTATTTATGAATCCACATGCAACGGCCGCCCACTGGAACAAGCCCTCTGCCGCCTTCGCTAGTTCCGCACCATGGTCCCTAAATACCTCCGGAGGGAGCTTCTTCTCAAGGTACATCCGAATATCTTGCTCTGTCTTGGCAGCCAGTTTGGCATCATCCATATAGAGCGTATCAACAGAAGATGCTTGTGCGAACGCAGATTCGATTCCATCTTCTAGCCTCGACGTGACGAGTACACGGAATTCGGCTGGTAGCTGGTTGAGATATTCGGCGATGAATGTGTGAATACCGATTGGGCCAATCGCATCACCACTCTCATCCAATGCATCGATAACGATCAGGATAGGACCAGGAAGTGACAGATTCTTGAGCGGTTCGAGAAGGAGGCATTCGAAAAGCATACGATAGTCCCGGGTACCACATAGCGATGGATTCTCCTTAAGGGCCCTCCCGAGAGCCACTTTGAACTCACGATTTCGATAGGAGAGGTCTCGACTGAGTGTCGTGAAGAGCTGGTAAACATCGTCTTTTGACTGCTCCTTCCTCAGGAAAGCAAAGTAGGAGCCGAGACACTTCTTGTCGAAATGACGGGCGACTTCATGCGCGATCGATGACTTTCCCGTGCCTGCTTGACCAAGGAGGACGAGCCCACGTCGAGATTCAGGATTCTCGACCCACTTGAGAATATGGTCTAGGAAATCTTCTCGTGTGCCTGGAAGACATCGCTTCTCATCTCCGAATCGCCATCCTCCCTTGTAAGGCAATTCTCTGATTCTCATATCCAGTTCTGCGTTCTACTTGTCAGGTTGACAACAACCTTTTCACCATAAGCACGCACCAGCTTCTAGCATAGCAATCTCTGTCGTGACAGTAGCACGAGCAAGGAAATTGTCTCGCAGTTGGACGAGGTTCGTGCGATACTGGTCTATTTTCCCATCAACCTTGCCAACAATACTCTTCAAAGTACGCTTTCCTACAAATTAATTGTTTATTAATAATTATTACCAACGAGAGGGCAAGAGGACGTACCAAGTTTGACATCCTCCGCGTACGAGGTGATAAACTTGGCACATTCAGAGACGCATTCCAGCATCTCTCCAAGGATTGTCGCCTGGCTGGACTCCGGCTTGAGATTCCTTAGCGTGTCAGCGTCTTCTGCAAACTTGAACGCATCGCGTATCGCCTTAAGCAGCGTTTGGATGTTGTCGTCACGCTGAACCTGTTGTAGCAAAGTCTGGCGGGATGAAACAAAAAATGATGAGTATCCCAGATACCCTAATAAGGGAGAATGCAAGGAGACAAACCTCGGGGATCTTCGAGAGCAGACTCCATGCTAGATTTGCATATGGATTCAGCTGAAGAATGGAAATTAGCTCACGACGACTGGCTAAAAGCCGATAATGGTCATACTGCTGCGATTGGACTGATCGTGTCCATCACCCATTTCATCACATTCACAGCGCTCTTCCACGTATCAATAGCATCGATAGCTTCCTCGGCGCGACGAAGCGTTGTATCTGTCTCACCCAGTGGCGTGTCTGCTACTGGTCGCATACGACTACCGCTCTCAATGGGAAGGTCACCCCTCTGAGATAACGGAGACACGAGCGCGGTAGCTGAGGTGAGTTGCATGGCTTCAGCATTAACTGTGACAATAAGACGTACAGCACTTCCTCCAGCAACAGGAATATGAGCCACCGCAGGGCTAGGGGTGTTGACTACCCCAGTTAGAGAGGGACTCGTATCCGGTGACATGGTAATCGTTAGGGAGAATGTGCTCGATTCCGTTGAACGTATATCGCGCCCATCGGCACTGGTGAAGTCAATATCGACTTCTATGTATAGCATGCTCAGCAAGATGTATCAGAAACAATTCTAAGAAACAGACGTACCATGTCGTGGCTCACAGGCTATCTCTTTCCTACCAATAAGAATGTCTCTCGTGGTGGTCTTTTTCGCATAAACAGATATTCCAATGCGTGTCAGTGGTTGTACGGCACTGCGGGAGACCTCAGTTTTGCGTAGGAATAAAAATTGTGATTTCTCACAATGCATCGAGAATCTCGTTCCATTCTACGTGCTGAGCCACGCTCCGCACAGATTTCGATTCCCATATTCTCTCCCCATAGGTCACAGTGACATGAAATCGCCTTTTCTTTCCAAGGAAGGTCTTGAGACGGGGTAGGTTGTGCGCTCTGAGTACTGGAAGGGGACATAAGCTTTCTGATTGTCTGGGAATGACCATAGAAATACGTACTGGTCACCTTCAGCAAGTCTGGTTGGATTTCGCTGGCTTGAAAGCGACTGATCGACGTTGCACTTGGCCTATAGTAATGATTAACAAAGGGACATCGTGTGAGAGACCTTGGCATACAAAATTGTGCCCATCTGAGTGTTATGCAAACGTATTTCGTAGGTTGAGATACAGGTAAGACCTAGAAGGAAGGAGGAGATATGAGAGATCGGGGGGCAATCACTAGCAGGCAACAGCTTGAGGACCGCGGCGTTCTTCGTGTGTTTGCAGGAACAAATAACGACAAATATCAGTCGGGTCACGTGTCACGTGATCGCAATTCAAAACAGACTCGCCGCGGTATTGTATCTCGTTGGTGGCTGGTATCTCCACTGACATGGCCGCGCCTTTCTCGGCATGGTTCTCAACCCGTACTCTCGAACTATCCTCTACAAAGAGGAATGCCATCATATATAACTTATCACCACAATTTTCTGTCTGTATTAATATGGTGTCACAGTGGGCACAGTCTGAGCCACTGGCGGCTATGTTTCAAGAACAACGCCCGAGGAGACACACAACTCTGAGTCGACTCCGACCGTAGCGTACCTAGGAACTGGCGGGACGAGCCATTTTAAGTACACAGAAGACTAATAGCATCCTCTTACTAGTAGCGAGAACAATAGCAAGACGAAAATTATTTGATGGAAGGACGCGTGAAATTCCTGACGAACGTACGAGGGACCTGACGTGAGTGGAAAAGACTGAAAAATCGATTGGACACGGGAGGTAGAGACTTCTTCAATTTCATCGGACACCATCGCCATCTCGTGCCACTTAACCTCACGTTTTCTCTAATCCGTAAGAACGAAATCTTTATTCATGCAAAAGCGCGCCGCAGACCAGGACCTGTGTCCAATCTTGAAACGAACTAGAGTACTCCAGTACTAGCTAAAAAAAAACAATGTCTCACAAATGACAAAAACATGGTTCACTCACATAACTGCTGTAATACGAACCCCCAGACAAATTTAGGCTCGCCTAAGTATGCCAAGTCACCATGGATGACAAGGGCAACCTCTTTTAGTCTGACAGAGTTTATTCGGCCCTGATCAAAAACTTGCTGCATGGCGGCTCCCAATACTTAAAGCCCTCAACCGTCAGTAGGTTCAGCAGTAGTTGTTACTATTACCGACGAACATGAATTACAAGATAAAATGTGCAGGGAGCTGGCTGCTAGCCACCGCCGGCGCTAGTGATCGCTAGAAGCGATTATACAATCCGCTGGCGTGGGCGCTGTTTCGCTACCGCACCCCAGGTCTTTTCCGGCTTCATCATTTTATACAGTAAGAAAGATCTTTTATCATTTGAAGGCATGACGCTTGGCGTGAAGACTTGAAACGTATGTTGTATTTAAGCACTGCTTTCCCAAAGCCCGTCGTCTATCCTCGTGCATATATCCCGTCTTCCAGCAGAGCCCACCGCGCATCCGCTCCTCTTCACAATCTCCACCTCTCTCGTCACTCTCATCTCTCGTCTCCGTTCTCCCGTCTTTCTCTTCGTTTGGCAGCGTCGGGTGCCTATCTGCAGCAAGCCACTTCAACGCTCCCATTGCCTGCTCGTTGGCATTTTTTCACAAAAGAAGTGCCACGCAATTTCGTAGCGACAAACCCGGGAGACCAGAGCAAGTCGGGCGATGGCATGCGATGCGGAACAAGGGAAAGAAGGAGGTTGTTCAAGGCGTACAAGTTGGGTTGTGGATTGGGAAAAAAAATGGAGTCGTAGCCCAGAAGGCGACGTATTGTCCTTAGCGCTACGGGGACTCAAGTACGTGCATTCTTTCTTTCACTGATCCTGTTGTGCGATAACTCTGTCAAGACAGAAAAAAGGACGTGCATGCCGTTATCACCCTCGCAGATGACGCTCCTTAAGGCCTACTTTCCTCTTTTCCACATGCGACCAAGGTCCGTTCTCCGTTACGCGTGTTGCGTGACATCCCGCACTAATTTTCTCTTCGAAGCTAGGCCTTTTTGGTTCTTCCACTCCCTTCGTCACGGGAATGCCCATGGCTCGGTAAACTCTTCTGGTGCTATTGGGATCGCCCTCTCGGCTGGTCCACGGCCAACCTTACAGACGACATTTCATGGGTTACGCGCCATAACGGAGCCACTCAAAGTAACTCGGTATGTCCATTTTCTTCGATGGTGGCCTTCATAAGAACGCTCATTTCTTTATGCAAGGCAGAGGGTAGTCTCGTCAATGAGCTCGATAACATGAACCCGACTACGCTCCTCATCTCCGCTATCGAGAAGAGTGTACTCACCGGCTGAGCATCTAAAGATGATGAATTCGATCTCGGTATACTGCGTGATGGCGAGCCATGGGAAATACATCACATCATGTCTGGCGGCCCCTCGCGCGGGACGACGGGACTTGAGACAGAGACCGCCCCTAGGGAGGGCATGTCCGTTCAGGTACGGCACCTGTTTCACTATGGCGTTCTGTAGAAAAAATATTCAGATATTGTTTGAATAGCTATTTCACCATCCCGGTGACGATGCCGTACCCATTGTCTGGCCTCACCCCTCAAAGGACACCCTAACATTGTTGGCTGCTCAAGAGTCCGACTCGACACCAGTGGAAGAAGAAAATATGGACACAATTGTTGAACCCGCATTCGCGGCTGCGAGCGAGAATGGATTCATGGTGAGTCGCGGTGACGAGGTGGCCTGGACGTGCGCAAGCTGAGTAGAATAAATATTATGGAACTCCCACATGGTTTCCGCTGTTTGTATATTGAATCTCATTAATCATGTTCGTGTCACTTTTCATTCCTCAACAAGTGACGCCGGACTGGGTATGTGGAAAGCTGTTACAGAACCGCCACGTTGGTGAGTTCCGGCCTGCACATGAACTTTGTACGTTTCGACCCCTCGCCGCGTCCCGTATAGGACAAGGCCAACTGATAGTTTGTGGCACTTCCCTGGCACGGTCCATCTACATCTAGGCTAGCGTTCCCGTGTAGTGCCTCGCCTTGTCCTCTGCCAAATGCAGGATTTTCTTGTGATCGGTTGTTGGACATCAAGAAAATCCAATATATGCAACACCCTGATAGAAATATAAATTCATCATTTGGTACAATGTCGATACACAACAGCAACAGGATTTTTTAAAACGAACAAGTGGCCCGGATACTGCTAGCTTGAAAGTTTAGTCCGCCATACTATAGTAGACGCGTGCCAGTGACGCTGGAGTACATTGGTTACGAAGGAACAATAAAAGTTGAAAATGTGCAGTTGAGAAGCAACACAGGGGACTTAAGAAAATGTCGGACCTGGAACCCCGAACCCAAAAAAGGATACTAACACGTGATTGGTTGAGTGCAGCTAATCCGCTACTTGGGTTGAAGTCCTTGGAAGATATATTTTAAATAACAGCATATAACGGGGTCTATTCAGATAAACTATGAGCATGTACTGTAGTCCAATTTGATCCATGTACAAAGTTTGACAAATCAAGCCAAGTTTCTTGTTTGCCTGCAATCCAGACTGTGTTAGCTCTATGAAAGTATGTCCTGTGAATCTGGGGGATCCATAAGAGAAGTTCACCCTCTTCGCCACAGATCCACCCATCACTATTAACCAAAAAATTGTTCATAAAGTCGATCTTCTCAGTATCTTCCATTCTGACCTTCTTCACATGAACCGTGCGATCTTCAGAGGCTGTGGCCCGGATGTGCTGCCCATCCAGTGAGAGTGCAACATGTCCAGAGTAGACAGATGTAGCGAATCCAGGGATTGGGCTTGCTACCCCTCCAAGTCCCGATGGTGCATCCCACATGCGAATTGTGTGATCTGCTGAGGCCGAGGCTATGTGCTTCCCATCTGGTGAGAATGCAACACATAACACAATATCAGTGTGTCCAATGAACGGGGAAGCTATGAGCTCTCCTGTTGCGACATCCCACAGGCGAATCGTACGATCCCTCGAGGCAGAGGTGAGGCATCGCCCGTTTGGCGAAAATGCAACGGAGGTGACTTCGCGGGAGTGTCCAGTAAATGGACCTGCTATGACCTCTCCTCCTGTTGCGATGTCCCACACACGAATCGTGTGATCGAGAGAGGCTGAAGCTATGTGCTTCCCGTCTGGAGAGAATGCAACAGATGTAACAACGTCAGTGTGTCCAGTAAACGGGTCTCCTATAACCATTCCTGTTACAGCATCCCACACACGAATCGTGCAATCTGCTGATCCTGAGGCGATGTGCTGCCCGTCCGGCGAGAATGCCACCGACATAACCGAATCTGTGTGTCCAGTAAACGGGCCCACTATGACCTCCCTTGTTGCGGCATCACACACGCGAACTGTGTCATCATGCGAGGCCGAGGCAACAAGACGCCCATCTGGTGAAAATGCAACACAGTTGACTCCATCTGTGTGTCCAGTAAACGGGCCCGTTACTGCCTCTCCTGTTGTAGCATCCCACATGCAAATTGTGTGATCACGCGAGGCCGACGCAATGCGCCGCCCGTCCGGTGAGAATGCGACGGATCTGACCCAATCGGTGTGTCCAGTGAATGGGCCCGCGGTGATCTCTCCTGTCGTGACATCCCACACGCAGAGTGTGTAATCGTCTGATGCCGAGGCGATGCGCTTGCCATCTGGTGAAAATGCAATACAATTGACCCAATCGGTGTGTCCAGTAAATCGGCCTGTTGTGACCTCCTTGGTTGCGACACCCCACACACGAACTGTGCGATCGAATGAGGCCGAGGCAAGGCGCTGGCCATCTGGGGAGAATGCGACAGAATACACCTCATCGAGGTGTCCAGTAAACGGGTCTGTTACAGCTACTCCAGTGGTGGCATCCCACACGCGAATCGTACAATCTTCTGAGACCGAAGCTATGAGCTTCCCGTCAGGCGAAAATGCAGCAGAGTGGACGTGATCTGTGTGGCCAGTAAATGGGCCCGCCATGACCTCTCCTGTCGCGGTATCCCACACTCGAATTGTGCGGTCATCCGAGGCTGAAGCGATGCGATTTCCATCTCGCGAGAATGCAACAGATCTAACGGCGTTGGTGTAACCAATAAACGGGCCTGCGACAATATTCCCTGTCAAGGCATTCCACACGTGAATTGTGCGATCGTCTGAGGAGGAAGCAATGTGCCTCCCGTCAGATGAGAACGTAACAGATCTGATAATATCGGTGTGTCCAGTAAATGGACCAGCCACGACTCGTTCTGTTGCACCATCCCACACCAGAATTGTGCGATCTCCCGAGCCTGAGGTGATGTGCTGGCCGTCTGGCGAGAATGCAACAGAGCTGACCCCATCGGTGTGTCCTACGAATGGGCCTGCTACCTCTCCAGTTGCGGCGTCCCAAACTCGAATAGTACCATCCTCCGAGGCCGATGCGATGCGCCGCCCGTCTGGCGAGAATGCGATGCAAAGCACCCAATCAGTGTGTCCAGTAAACGGACCCACTATGAGCTCCCCAGTTGTGGCATCCCACACCCGAATCGTGCAATCCTGTGAGCCGGAGGCAATGAGCCGCCCATCGGGCGAGAATGCAACAGACTCGACGGATTCACTATGTGCCGGAATCGTCATTTCCAGTGCTGGCCAATGGGTCAACTGCCCGCGTTCCAAAGAGATCGTGTGAGGAAATTGGCCAAGGCAGCGTTTAATGATGTGGGAAGAAGATGGTGCGAATGGCAGCGCAGAGATGTATATATGCGGGGCGCTCCTGGCAATTGCCATCCCGAAGTACCGCACAAACGACGACGCATCATCCACAAATGCTAGCAAGTTCTCCATTCCCGCTTGGGAAGGATGCTGTAATTTTACGCAATTGTCACTACGTGTCATGATCAAATTTACAATGTACATACCTTCGTTTGGTCAGACCGCAACCAGGACTTCAGAGATGACAATGCTGGTGAAGCAACGCTGACTTTGCTCTTGATGCTAAGCACTTCTAGCCAAACTAGGAACTTCGTCTCGAACAGGGATCCAAGTTTCGTAAGGAGGTCTTGCTCGAAGGCAACATGTTCTAAATGATCGTCCCAGAAAACGCATGCATACGATAATACAGGTGGAATGTGTGTCAAAATTCGTGATTCAAGGTCTGGCACATCGCTGTTCGCAACATATGATGATGCCAGTTCGCAAATGTTGAATTTCAGATCGTCCATCATTACGGCAACACACGAATGTGCAAGTTCACGGTGCGAATTCCCAAGGTCCACATAAAATTCGTTGCTCTTTCTATTCGTTAGAAAGTCACGAAATGATGTGTGGAGTGGGACAATCGGACGCGTCTGATCTGATGACGTCACATTACTCAGCAGTGAGCCGAGGTGGCGGAGCATTTCGATAACTGGGCGAGAATCCTCGGGGTCATCGATGGGGGCGTGCCGACGCAGAGCGATCAACGAATGAAGTGATAGTGGTTCGACAGCAGCGAAAAGCTGTCCCATGACCGAACGAAACAGAACCTGTGCTTCATGCGGCTTGAAGTACCCTTCGAGAACTTCTTCATATAGCTTGTCTAGCGGATCTTGTCCATTCCGATCTCGAGAGTGTCCTAACAGACGCAGTACGCACTTCTTCTCGCTAAATCCAAAACTGGCAGGGGGGTTATTTATGAATCCACAAGCAACGGCTGCCCACTGGAACAAGCCCTCTGCCGCCTTCGCTAGCTCGGCACCATGGTCCTGGAATACCTCCGGAGGGAGAATCTTCTGAAGGTACATCCGAATATCTTGCTCTGTCTTGGCAGCCAGTTCGGCATCATCCATATAGAGGGTATCGATAGATGATGCTTGTGCGAACGCAGATTCGATCCCACCTTCTAGCCTCGAGGTCACGAGTACACGGAATTCGGCTGGTAGCTTTTCGAGATATTCGGCGATAAATGTGTGAATACCGATTCGGCCAATCGTATCACCACTCTCATCCAATGCATCGATAACGATCAGGATAGGACCGGGAAGTGATAGATTCTTGAGCGGATCGAGGAGGAGGCATTCGAAAAGCATACGATAGTCCCGGGTACCACAAAGAGATGGATTCTCTTTAAGGACCCTCCCGAGAGCGACTTTGAACGCACGATTTCGATAGGAGAGGTCTCGACTGAGCGTTGTGAAGAGCTGGTAAACATCGTCTTTTGACTGCTCCTTCCTCAGAAAAGTAAAGTAAGAGCCGAGACACTTCTTGTCGAAATGACGCGCGACTTCATGCGCGATCGATGACTTTCCCGTGCCTGCTTGCCCAAGGAGGACGAGCCCACGTTGAGATTCAGGATTCTCGACCCACTTGAGAATATGGTCCAGGAAATCTTCTCTTGTGCCTGGAAGACAGCGCTTCTCATCTCCGAATCGCCATCCTCCCTTGTAAGGCAATTCTCTGATTCTCATATCCAGTTCTGTGTCCCACTTGTCAGGTTGACAATCCGACAACCTTTTCACCATAAGCACGCACCAGCTTCTAGCATAGCAATCTCTGTCGTGACAGTAGCACGAGCAAGGAAATTGTCTCGCAGTTGGATGAGGTTCGTGCGATACTGGTCTATTTTCCCATCAACCTGGCCAACAATACTCTTCAAAGTACGCTTTCCTACAAACCAATTGTTTATTAAGAATTATCACTAGCGAGAGGGCAAGAGGACGTACCAAGTTTGACATCCTTCGCGTACGAGGTGATAAACTTGGCACATTCAGAGACGCATTCCAGCATCTCCCCAAGGATTGTCGCCTGGCTGGACTCCGGCTTGAGGTTCCTTAGCGTGTCAGCCTCTTCCGCAAACTTGAACGCATCGCGTATCGCCTCAAGCAGCGTTTGGATGTTGTCGTCACGCTGAACCTGTTGTAGCAAAGTCTGGCGGGATGAAATATAAAATGATGGGATACGGAGAATGTAAGGAGACAAACCTCGGGGATCTTCGAGAGCAGACTCCATGCTAGACTTGCATATGGATTTAGCTGAAGAACCGAAATTAGCTCACGATGACTGGCTAAAAGCCGATACGGGTCATACTGCTGCGATTGGAGTGATGGTGTCCATCACCCATTTCATCACATTCACAGCGCTCTTCCAAGTATCAATAGCATTGATTGCTTCCTCGGCGCGACGAAGAGTTGTATCTGTCTCACGCAGTGGCCTGTCTGCTACTGGTCCCAAACGACTACCGCTCTCAATGGGAAGGTCACCCCTCTGTAGTGATGTTCGTAGCCCGGCTTGAGGCCGGAAGCTGGCCAAGGCTGGCCCTATATAGGCCAAGCCCAGCCTGGCCAACTGAAGGGCCTATCGGGTCCTGTGGCTCGGCTGTCCTCTCGGCAGAGCCGATGCCGGCCGGTGAGGCCAAGGCTATGATTAGTAAGCATGGCAATCGATGCCACAACAAGGCGACGCCACAACTGCCCAGTTTCAGACAGACAACGCGTGGCGTTTTTTTTTCTCCGACCTGTAACCTCTCTTGTGGTCTTTCATTTCCTATTTTCTGGTTGACGACTCAACGATCTACTGTTCTATCCAGTCGACGATCTACTGTTCTCTCCGGTCGACGATCTACTGTTCT